>JAJOOR010004317.1:0-33761 GCA_036250505.1 Solanum acaule
GCTTTAAAAAAAATATTACGAAGTTAGTTCAACTTTTCTTCTTTAGGACTAACAAAAGAAAATTTTCGTATATAATTGTTATCTCTATTAATCTACAATAATAATAATAATAATAATAATAATAATAGTAACAATGTACGTATTTGGTGGTCTCTAACAGAGTGAGGTCTGGAGATAATGACAGAGTCAAGATTTTCACTAAGGGAGTTCGAAATATAAAAAGTAAGCACACACAGAGGCCAAAGGGAGTCCAACATTTACTATATATAGGTAAGATTTATTTAAGCATACATAAATAGTGTAATTTTCCGCCGAAGGGGATCTTGATGAACCCCCTTGGCCGTTGGCTCCACCCCTGTATAGGGATGATTATAGAATGTTCGCATGTATATCTTATATCTATCTTAAAAGATAGAAAAAATATTTTTAATAAATAGACTGATTATAATAGTTGGGGTAGAGGGGGGGGGGGTGGGGGAATACATGAGAGAAGATCCACCACTCTTTTTGGAGGGGTCTTGTTAAGCATATAAGCAAAAGGAGAGACAGAGAGAGACTAGTCGAAGTCATCCATTGACTTCCTTTTCCTTCTTAGGAGCAACATACTTGCCCCTTAGTACTAATCAACTCCTCCCCCTTCTTAACTTTTTCTTAGAGTTATTGTTTGGGACGGTTTTAAATATATACAATAAAGTAATTAGCTTATGATAAATATAGTTATGTTTTTATTAATATAAAAAATAGTCAAAGTCATAGAAAGTAAACAATGAATATACATTATGATACACTCAAAAAATTGAATATAGCTTATCTATACATGAGTTATATACACTGACTATACATTATGATATACTTAAAAAGTTGAATATAGCTTACATATATACTAGCTATAAACCGACTAATTGAATATACATTATGATACACTCAAAAAATTGGATATAACTTAACTATACATGAAACTCATATTTTTAAGTTATCTATGGGAAGTGACTTAGAATACTTTCCGATCCTAATAGGAATTCACCATGATCCTCTCTTAGACAATTTTTATTTGCATTAGTAATGGACATACTAATGTGACACGACGAGAGGGAGTTGCTCGGATGGTAAGCACTCCTCACTTCCAACCCGAAGGTTGCGAGTTCGAGTCACCAAGGGAGCAAAAGGGGTGGGAGCTCCTAGCGAGGGTTAAAAAAAAAAAACTAATGTAACACATTCAATGTAACGACCTGATTCCGTCAATATGAAAAAGCCAATGGGGAAAGAATTGGGGTTAGAAAACTTTTTGGTAGTAACTTGGAATTTCCTAACCTAGTCCAGTTTTGGACGAAATCAGAGTCAATGAGGTCTAGGAAAATCTGGTAACGAATGAGAGATCTAATTATAAATTTGATCACATGAGTAGATAACTAAGACGTTAAGGAACCCGTACGACTTTACGGAATCAAATTCGGGCGAGAAGAACTCCTGAAACTGATCTTAGCGTGAACGGGTATTTTATGAGTGTCATGGGTTGAGGGTGTGTTGTGAAATGGGGGTTTGAAGCTCTGAATTCAACTCTATGTTTCCATGCAAGCCGCCAATGCAGAATTATTCCTGCCAGGGCGGGGCCGCTGTAGCGGGATGAGGTCTGTTGTGGCGGGACAGTCGTGACTTAAGTCAAAAATAAACCCCAAAAACGTTATTATTCTGCAACATTTTATCTTGAGAGCTAAGAAACGACCCAGGGATACTTCTTGAAGCTTTTCCACCTCTTCTAGCACCAAAGGTATGGTATTAACTACCCGAATCCATTTTCCGATCCATAAAACTTAGTTTCTTGGGTAATTATTGATGGGGGAGGGTTTTGATCTGGGAATTATGGTGGAAAAAGCCCTAATCTGGGTATGAAGATCAAGGGTTTAGCCTAGGGTTTATATCATTAATTATAATTTGGGTAATTAGGTCTTGTTTATTGATCTTCGCGTTATATTAATTATTTGTAGACCTAGAACAAGCGGAAATAATTCAAAAAGGGAAGATTCAAGTGCCTTAGGGGATTCAAGCTTGGTTTCGAGGTAGGTGATGATTGTGATTTCATGTTTTGTGTGATGTATATTAGTAATTGCTTTATTGTAATGCATGTATGTATGTGAATGAAGCCTATTGACCACACTTAATGTAATTGAGTATGAACGAATGATTGTATGCCATGAATCAACACTTAATTGTATGATTATGAGAATGTACATTGTGATTGTTGCTTGTTGAATGGATCGGGTGTCACGTTCCGACACACTAACTGGGATCGGATGTCACATACCGATATATACTTTGGATCGGGTGTCACGTTTTGACACACTAACTTAGATCGGGTGCCACGTTTTGGCGCATATATGAGATTGGGTGTCATGTCCGGCACATTAATTGGGATCGGGTACCACATTCTGGTACACTAACAGTTTATGTATGGGTTCCATGAGAGGATTATTGACTTGTCATATATATTTGTTATTGAGAATGTGGAATTGTACATTGCTCCGAAAATGATAACTGATATATATATATATATTTATTTTTATTTTTTTTTTATCTTTTTTTTGTGCGTGTTTTACTTTGTTGTGACTGCTTATATATATTTCGCTTACTGGAATAGCCGCGTGATCCTACCAGTAAACTGTGGTTGTGTACAGATACTGCACTTGTTTGTTCTTTGTTCAGTACAAGGCATCTTCAAGCGGCTATTGATAGACCTGAGCTAGGTGACTATTGAGCGTGACCGGATTCAAGGGTGACCTAGTTCTTTCTGGCTGCCATGGATCTCTCTTGTTTAAGTCCACTCTTTTCGGACTCAGACTATTTGTTTAGTTTTGGGGTTGTACCCCTTGTTCTTAGACTTGTCGTTAGTAGAGTTTTGATACAATGACTTTCAGGTTCTAGGGGTTGTTCTTCCGCATTAATTTGGCTATTTTATTTAAACCTTTGGAGTTTATAGGAACTCTATATAATTTATGCATTTAAACCTGCTTCCGTATCTTTAAATGCGTAGTATATTGGTTAAGACTGCTTAGTAGGGTTGTAGTAATGATTCTCCCACCGGAGGGTTAGTGTGGGTACCAATCACGACGGTCTGGGTCGTGACATTAAAGGGGCTATGCCATAGTCATTTTATTTACATATGATATGGCACTAATTGACGAGATGCTAGGAAAAGTTAATGTGAGGTTAAGGAATCCGTACAACTTTACGGAATCAAATTCGGGCGAGAAGAACTCTCGAAACTGATCTTAGCGTGAACGGGTATTTTATGAGTGTCATGGGTTGAGGGTGTGTTGTGAAATGGGGGTTTGAAGCTCTGAATTCAACTCTCTGTTTCCTTGCAAGCTGCCAATGCGGAATTATTCCCGCCAGGGCGGGTCGCTGTAGCGGGATGAGGTCCGTTGTGGCGGGACAGTTGCGACTTAAGTCGAAAATAAACCCCAAAAACGTTATTATTCTGCAACATTGATCTTGAGAGCTAAGAAACGACCCAGGGATACTTCTTGGGATAAAATTAAGGCTCACATCCGATGTTCTTTGTGATAAGAATGTGCCACATATACTGAAAGGTAAGTTTACAAAGTAATTATTAAACCGATTATGTTATATCGAGAGAAGTAGTGTTGGTTAGTTAATTATAAATTCTCATGTCTAGAAGATGAGAATGACAAAGATAGGGATATTGAAGTGAATGTGTGGGCTTTTCAGAAGCAATAAGATTAAGAATAAAGTCATCTAGGATATAGTAGGAGTGGCCCCCTTTGGAGGAAAAGATGCAAAAAATGTGTCTGAGATGGTTTAGCCATGTGAAGAAGAGATGTGTGATACCAGTTAGTTGGTGTGAAAAGTTGGTCGTAGAGGGCTAAAGATTGATAGAGGTAGACCTAAGAAATATTGAAGGTGAGGTGATTAGTCTGGATATGACACATATCTTCAAGTCACCGAGGACATGACCCTTAATAAGATGGTGTAGAGGTCGAGCATTAGAATAGAAGGTTAGTAAGAAGTTGTGAGTATATCCATTCTTAAAGTACTAGTAAACTTTTTCTTTTTTGCTGAACTTTAGGTTTTTATTACTACATGTTGTTTCTTTAGTCTATTTGTCTTATTTACTTGATGTTGTTCTACTGTTCAGTCAAGGATCTATAAAAAATAACTTTTCTGTCTTTTCGAGGTAATATTAAGATATGTATACAGTCTATCATTCGGAAATCCTACATATGAAATTATATTAGATTTGTTGTTGTTTTTGTACTCTTAAATATTCAATTTGTCTTAAATTTAACCATGTTTAACTTTACGATCCACGAAAAGCCATAAGTACCGTTAATTTCATCTCATATTTGCTCTTTTCTTTAATGATGATTGTGCAACTTAACTCTGACATTTACCAACGTGCAATAACTTGGAAGTATGCCCTAAACAATTAAAAATGTCCAAATGCAAAGTTAGGTACTCCCTCCGTTTCTAAAAGAATGGTCTAGTTTGACTTGACACGAAATTTAAGAAAAAAAAAAAACTTTTGAATCTTGTGGTCCTAAATTAAAGTTATGTCAAATGTACAAAATTGTCCTTTAATCTTATGATCTTAAACTTGCCACGTGGAAAGCTGAAAGTAAAATGTTACCAAAAAAGGAAAGAGGTCATTCTTTTTTAAACAAACTAAAAAAAAAGGGAAATCATTCTTTTTGAAACGGAGAGAGTAATATATTTAGACTTTTTCCCTCAATAAAATAATGTCTTAATTATGAAGGAAAATAAGAAAGAAAAAGAAAGAACCGGGAAAGAGAATTTTTTTTTTTGTGGAAAATAGCAAATATTTAAATCATATTAAATATTATAGCTAATGTTTAGGGAAATTCTAATTTGCAGCTATAGTTTTGCTCTATCTTGCTATTAGCTTGATTTGTATAAATCCAGAATTTGTATAATTCGATTCCTGATTAGTATAAATCCAGAATTTTATATATGCTTACCCTAGTTATTTGTATACAATTTATGAAAAATTCATAATAAATTACCTTGTTTGTATATTGGTAAGCGAAATATACAAATGGAGTTCTGAAAAATTCTTAAATGTATAAATATTTAATTTGTATATACTTACCCTATTTGTATATTCGCAAGTAAATAAACAAATGAGCAGAAATATACAACTGCAACCTCAATAGCAAGTGAAATGAATTATAACTATGAAGCACAATTATCAATACTATATATAGTTATAGAGCCTTATTATATCTATTATGTTTGTTATTTCTGAAATTTTCTCAAACAAAAAAATTATTTATTTTAATATTTATGGTGCTTACGTCCCATGCCTCGAGCTTATGCATTTTCCTGTACTAAGTAAAATGTTCTGTCTCATATTTCCGTCTTTTAAAACACTAGTTCTGATTTGTGAAGGCTAACTTTGCACAACAATAGTTGTAAATAACAAACCTAATTTTTTTTCCCCTTACCTATTTGACATCACGTAGATTTTCTATGTATATAGGAGCATTTTTGTTTTCGTTTTAATATTAATTGGTACTTGTTGCTTATTGTACAATCATCGATCCATGTCCTTTTTAATGTTAGTCCCTATTTTATACTCAAGTCTTGGCCCATATCTATTGCCTATTCAAAGCATTTCGTTCGTGAATCAAGACATGCCATTATGAACCACAATTAGGGATGATATAAAATATCAAAAATTGAATTATCGAATTGAATCAAATTTTTGTGTTATTTGATATTCGGTAATTGAGTATTCAGTATGGTATTCGGGAGTAAAACTTTAGAATTATGGTATTTGAGTTTGGGTTTGAGACATTAGTACCATTTGGTATTTCCCGAATACCGAATTATTTACTTAATGAAGGTCATATATCAACATGTCCATTACTCATTAGTACAAGTCCAAAGAGAAAGTTAGAGAATAAACATAAACAATCCAAATACATGTCTTTTAGTTGTATCAATTTGTTTTTTCTTGATGTCTACATACTTATTGATCTTCTATTATATCGTGTCCCCACATAAAAAAAGAAGAAGAAATGATTGGAGAAATAGTATTAATTTTGTAATACAATCGGCTACAATTTCAATACGGTATTACCGAATACAATATCAAACCGAAATTTAATTTAACGATTATCGAACCGAAATTAAAATTTTGGTATTTGGTATCAACTTTTAACTACGAATTATCAAATCCGAAATTTAATCATCCCGAACTGAATACCGAACGCCCACCCCTAACCACAATACTCTAGATTTCTAAACTATTCAAAATAGATCAAATTTATCTCTCGTTTTATTTTTAAATTTAAAATATATTTATTATTAATATCTTAGGCTCAAAAATACGCTTTCTTCTAACGGTTGTTTCAAAATAAGGGAAAATGGACCAATTTTACCCTTGAACTATTTGAAATGTGATAATTTTCCCATCTATTGAACATTCACGACAAGTGCTCTAAATATTAAAGAGTTGAGTCAAAATTTATTTAGGAGATTTTGAACCATTCTAAATAACAATTTTTATGCAATGTCAGTTTTTGAAATATAAATTTTAATTATAAATATTAATTTTTCAACTAAACATTTATTATGTTGTTTCTTTTTAAAACTATTCTATTAGTCCTCGATTAATGTTGATTTTTTTTATCATATCACTCTTAAAGTTAGTAAGAAAAAGTACATAATATCATGTTCAAATATAATAACTCATTCTTAATGTACTCATTTAACGTATGTATGTCATGTAGTTTTTATTTTGTATCTTTGTCATCCCTCGGCCTCTTTCACACCTCATTTCGAATAGTGCAAGGATAAAATTTGCAACTTTTTTCCCTTGTTTTGGAATAATTGTTAGAAGGAAGAGTATTTCTAGTTCATTTGGATAGTTAAAAGGATATTATTGAGTTTAAAATGTATCTGTGGGTGCATTTCCCTAAAACACGGGTAAATTCGACCATATTTTCAATACTTTAAGAGTATTTTTTGGCTTTTTTATCTTATTTATATATCAATAGTAAAAGTATACTCCCTCCATTTTCATTTAGTTGTTTGATATTGACTTGCACAAAATTTAAAAAAATGTATCTGTGCTTTTAATTTTGATGGATAAAATTACATAGTATTTAATACTAGTGGAGATGCTGACTATTTCCTGAAATAAGTTGAGGTGAATATATAAACTGACTCAATCACTATCTTAATCCAAAAAAAGAAAAAGTTAGAAACAATCGATAAATTCGAACTTAATATATTTAAAGGTTGGTCATACACATGTTCCACACCAACAAAGCTAATTTTCGATATGTGCATGCATTTGGAATTATCTTTTTACACATTGTTGAATAAAAGTAGCTTTGTTTGATGAACATGGTTATCAAAATTGTGATATATAACTAACAATGTTTGAACGGACTCAAGGTCTAAAGATGGAATTAATGGGCCACTACAAATGGATCACTTTTGAATATATGACCTAACTCTAACCACCACACATTAATTATCTTTTGAGACAAACAACACAAATTTCATTAGTTTAGAAATAAAATATTTTTCTTTACGTGAGTTTTCAATGTTATAGATCTTATCAGAATTTGGACTTCATACACATATATTTGTCGCGTTCACATATATAGCTGATTTATTTCGAATTGTAATATCCGAGATTGTTCAGACAGCCTTGATAGCTCGTCTCTTATTTTGAAAAGCTTTTGACTTTTTTCATCAATGGATTCATCCACTTTCTTCATTCCTTCATATATCCTGTTTATATATATATATATAGGATCAAAATTAAGTGTAATTTGTTCTAGATACACTGTATCAGAGTGGATTCGCATGTATCTATCTCTCTCGCTCGTCTCTCTTCTATCTCGCTCACCACTCTACCTATGTATTGTATTTCAAAATTTATCCGGTATCTATCTCAGATACATCGATTATCTCACTTATCTCTCCCCTATTTTCTCGCCTCCCTCCTATCTCACTCGCACTCTCTCCCTATTTTAGTATATCTGATAGCATAAATATACGTATCTAAGTGTATCTGACTTGAAATCTTGTATGAAATTATTAATTAGTGAGACAATATGTAATTATTTCAAACTATAGGAAAATTAGTAAATATGGTAAGAATGTTTATGTAATTAGGTTAATATGCTAGGAATCTTTTATATACGGATTTTTCTAACCTACTACATGAAGATAATTGATTAGATTCCTCCTATTTATATGCAATTATAATTCAATTAGAAGTTCATTTTTCTTTTTCAAATTATTTTATTATAAGTGAAAAGGTCCAAATTATCCTAGAAAAATCAGTGAAAATCAAAATGCACCATACAAATTGATGAACATATATAGTCCCGCTGCCCATGTGCATTCCCTTCTGTAAAGAGTTTATATAGATAAATATTAAAGTACATTAATTAATTGGCAATGAAAAGACATTGTATTTTGGGACATATATATTAAGTAACACTTAGAATATTATGGGAAAGTCTAGACATTTCATGGTTGGTAGTTGGGGGAAAATATGCAAGAACATTGTGACATTAGTGTATTTCTATGGTCTTTTCAGACATCATTCAAATGCCACCTTTGTCCCTTATTTCTTTTTAAAAAATAATAATAATCATATCAAAGTTGATTAGATACATGAAATTTATATAAACAAGGGAACTTTGCTAATAACTAAGCATAGAACATAATAGAGCAATTTATTATTAAACTTAAGTAATCATTTCTTCTACCAAAACTTTCCGTCAACAACAAAAAAAAACTATTCTGAGTTGTGCATACTATAGAGTTCGAATCGATTATAAAAATTTGTGTTGTAGGTAATGTTTCATTTAAACTCATGTTAGTTCAATATTATAAAAATAATAATTTCATGTCACGATCCAATCATATGAATGACACGTATTGTCCGTTTATGGCCCAGAAGATTTTAGGGATTTATCCCAGCTTGGGATACGTCAACATCAAGTACAATAGTATGTGTATTGTGTGAACTTGTGTTATATATGTCATATAAAACTCTTTGATTTTCTTGTACACCTCTTCTTAGCTTGCCAGCATACAGAAGCTTGTCAATCCTGCTCTATATATGACCCACCCTTCAGGCTTCATCATGGGCGTCACATACACCTCCTTAGAAACTCGACGTCCTTGCTAAGGTTTTGTATTGAAGGAGTGTCCGGCTCTAATTACCCTAATTAACCCCCCACCCCACCCCACCCCAACAAATAAAAATAAAAATAAAGAAGAAACATATGTTTTTTTAATAACTTATCTTGGTTGGAAGAGGAGACACTTTATGTAAGATTGCTCCAATGTCTTTGTCAATTGGATGTGCCCACATATCTGAGTCATGTCTTCAATCACAGCTAATCTTAGATGCCTATTCTAGCTTTCTATGATTGTGAGAGTCACTTTCAATATTCTGTTGCCTAAAGAAACTTGCATCATCAACAAACCCCACTCCCTATCACTTAAAGTCTTTCAATTATTTAATTTATAGCCCCTGGCTCTTACAAAGCAAACATCAACAAGTACTACCTAAGTCCTAATTAATTTTTTCATTAATCATTTGGATTGACTTGTTAATTGTCATTATCTTAGGGTTTTATATTAATTTAATCTTTGTCTCCAATTAGGACAAAGAGCACTATAACCTCTCTTTTAAGAGACATTGATTGCACAATTAAGAGAGAATAATTGTGCACAAAAAGCAAGGCAATCTAGAGTCTAATTATCCCAATAATGATACCATAATAGCCAATATAATTTATTTCCCCACCTACTTAGTACTTAGGCTAATCATCATGTGAATTTGAACTTAGAAATAACATTATTAAAAAACTTATATGACATGCGGATTAAGATCAGCACTAGTGCTTCCACTTATTATGAAAAGATCCTTCTTAATTTTATGACCCCTATAGTACTAAATATATAAACAAGAAAAATTAAAAACTACGAGGTGAATCATACCATTTGCTTTCAATGTAATATCGTTGCCCTTTGTTTTCTTCCACATGTCTTGTCTATTTTTACTCGATACAAGTATGCCTAAGTGTATATCTTAAGTTTATCGATATATATTCATACTTACACACTTTACTCACTATGCATACTTATCTATATTCACTATTCATACTCACGCTCATTTCTCTTATATGTATTATTGACCCCACGAAAAAATTGAATAATGATAAGGTACAATAGTTGTTACTAAAACTCATGAACTTTATTTGAGCAAGACATAATTAAAGAAGTACTACAAAAACATAAAGAAAAATTGCCACTTGATTAAACAATGATATGACTTCTCTTTAATTTCTTTTTTTTTTCCCTTTGAACTTTTGCATATATTGAAAGAATAAAACCAGGACAGAGATCACGCATGCTTATATATGAGCATTGAGTAAATTGAAATTGAAATTGATCTATTCAATATTCACAAATTTTAAATAAGAAAGAATACTTATAGGTAAACTATAATACATACCTCGTAATTAAATTAATCAAGACTTTTTAATCAATCTATCTTTATCTCAATCAATGCTCGAAATCGGATTATTTCATTTTAGAATTAGATCAGTCAGAATGTATTTATGCATGCTAACGCGCACATAAGGGAGAGGATTACAAAGCGTGGAAATCGAATCTTTTTCAGCAAGGTAAAAGTTCAGAATTTAAATAGTCAACTAACTGAACTACCACAATATTCCTCTCTTTGTTAGAATATGAGAAAATAATCAAGTTGTGGACATTTTGCATAAGAAGGGAGCAAAGAAGAGAAATGTTTTTGATAGTTTCTCCAATATTTGCTAATAAAGCTATCTAGACAAACATTTAGGAATTACGTTAAAACGACATATTTTAATTTGACATGTAATATTATATAAAAACTAGGCATAACATGATATATAATCATGTTCTTTAATTTGGTCACAGTTCAAATCTATGCACTCTAACTTTAGACGTGCATAAGTAGACACTCAAATTTGTATAAAGTTGAACAAGTAAATACACCTCCTACATAACATATATAATATATATGTAGGACGCAAATTGTCATGTAGGACTCCACGTAGGTGTGTGTATACTTGTTCAACTATATATAAGTTTAAATATCTATCTATGCACACTCAAATTTAGAGGACATAACTGTCAGAGAATATTTTTAGGTGTGATGTGTGTATTATTTAACCCACCCCACCCCACCCCAAGCCCAAAAAAAGAAGGTGTTACAATAGTGATTAGACTTGCTATCAATCATTAATTTTTCCTTTTCCTTTTCCTTTTTCACCTCTTTATCTTCTCTTTCTATGTACACCTAAATTCTCATGACCAACAATGGCCATCACGTGATGTCTTGGATTTTTCTTTGGTAGAGGAACTACTTAATACTTATATTATTATAATGCCTAATAGGCAGTGATTGAACAACATTTTGCACCATTTACCTAATTGTAAGATGGAAAAAATTTCAATAAGTGAGTTGAGAGGTCGTTTTTGCTTGAAAAAAAATTAATGTTTACATAAAATAGGTCCTCCTTGCTTGCTTGAAAAAGTAATTCAAAATAAACATCAACTTATTGTATGAAATTATAAAACCTTAGAATTCTACCACCCCGAGTTCAAATTTGTGTACAAATAGAATCAAGACACTTCATGTCGTTTCCACGGTGTCTAACTTACAAAATAATTATCTAAAAACCTCAAAAATTTATGTTTCATATCAGTGTTAGAGTCTCGGATGTGTGTGGGGACGAGTTGGAGTGTTCCGTTGAGATCAAATTGAGGTGTATATATCTCGATGTGAACTATCAAAGTTGGAGTACTTACTTGTCAACTAAGGTCAATTAATTGAGTTTGTATTTATGTATTATTATTGTGTGTATCTCACTCTCTCCAAACTCACACAAGATAGAGATAAGATTTGTGTAACTTATATGACCACATTGGATATGTTATTATTGTGTACAAAATCTTTTGTATTATAGTAAAACAATTTATTTGGTACTTTAGTCCTTGCATAGTTTAGTTTGGCCATAGTGATGATTATACAGTTGGATGAATTAAAGAGCCTTTTGTATATAGACCTGCAGATACCCTATAACCTAAAAGTTGCACTTTTTTTTGTTTTTCCATTGGTTGTTACCTATAACTAAACTTGGATTCGCGTTGGAAATCACACATTCATGTAAGGTAAAATACTTCCTCATAAAGGTAATTTCATATACAGAAGAATTCGAATCTGAAACATCTGGTAATATATATTAAAAAAAAGTACTTACCAATCCACTACGACGTCAAAAAGTTGCACTCATGGTATACAGTGGTACTAATGAAGTGTTGTGTTGTAATATTAATAAGGATATTCATCATCTCCCACTTTGCAGGTACCCTACAACTTTATTTTTTCAAAAAATATTGGGTGAGAGCTAGCTAGCTAGACTGATGATTTAAAAATATATATGGTATCCAGCTCTATTGTGCACTGTCCTATAATATTTCTTCTCACATAACCAGTTGCCTTCCACTTAATTTCCCAAACTACACATTTGACTTGTGCAAAACAAATGATATGATGTTATTCCAATACAAAGCCTGACCTACAAACTACAAAGTCACTACTTCTCTCAATGTGTCATATTGGAGTTAAATTTTTTAGTTTTAATCGTAAATTCGAACATAAAATCTCTAAAAAAAAAAAAGTTATATATTTGAAAACCTTGTAAAAGTATCATAAGGTATATTTCATTCGTCTCAATCTACGTGACATATTTTTCATTTTTAGTCAGTCTAAAAAGAATGACATAGTCACAGAAATTTCTATGAAATTTTTTTAGATTATACAAATTTAAAAAGTCTTTATTTCTTCTCTTAAACTATGTATTCAGTCAGATATATACATTCACATAAATTACGATTGAGGGCGAAAGTAATAAATTACTTTGACTTTCAAAATTCGAAAAGAGTGATTCTCCAGCTTGTTTCTTTTGAATTTTCCTATGTATATGTTGGGTGCTCACAGCTAAGCTAGATACTATCTTTAATTCTTTATTATCCCATCAAGCTGTAATCTATTTGATGTTTGACTCAATTGATTTACTATCCTAGCTAGAAAGAAGAAAATGATATATAGTACCATGCAACATGCAGCATCTCCAGCTTTTCACCTTTAAGCAAAGTTGACCCCCCTAATAAATTATACGTCTTATCATCGATGATAGAGTCAGAATCTTTATTTAAAATATCAAAATATAGAGAACTATAAACATAAGAAAACTTAAACGTATGTGTAATTAACAGTATAACTTTTTAACGAAGAAATATCAATTGACATCTAAGACGAATACATGTAAGTAACATGTTATAATCGACTAGATTAAGCTAATGGTGTTTTTATAAAGTTTTACGTTGTCACGCACTTACAATTGTACCATCATATGAAATGTGTAATATGTCAATTCATGACTCACATGGGCCCGTCCATTGATGACAAACTTTGAATAAGTAGATTTTTAGACCTAAATAAGAGGCGAAGCTATAATATTAATTAGTATATGATTTCTCTTTGAGTTTTTGAAATTATCATGTGTGTCATATTTTGGTCCTCAAATGTATATGTATGTATCTAGTGCGTTCTAATACATGTATTTTGGATATATGAAATTAAAATTAGATGTAATTTATTTCAGATACACTGTATCTAAGTGAATTATATATTCACATGTATCTGAAATATGTGACTCTCCCTCTCGTCTCTCTCCTATATTGCTCGCCTTTCTCCTTATGTCGCTTGCGTCTCTACTTATGTGTATATATTTTAGAATGTATCTGTAATCTCATATACAAATACATGTATCTAGTGTGATTTGCATGTTTTTGGTATACACTGACTCTCTCGCTCACCTCCCTCCTATATCGCTCACTTCTCTCTATATATAGAGTATATTTGGTAGCAAAAATACATGTATCTATATGTATCTGACTTGAAATCTGATATAAAATTATTAATTAGCGAGACAATATTGAATTAGTTATTTCAAAATATATAGAAAATTAGTAAAAATGATAGAAATGTTCGTGTAATTATAGATAGTTCGCTTCCAATTTAAACTTCTTTTACTACTAGCTAGTATACATAATGTTATTTGTTGATGAAGGGGGTTCGGATGAATCCTACCCTTGCTTCTATCTAGACTAGATTCACATATGTCTTCCAATAAAAGGCGTTTTCACATTTATAACTCCAAATTAATCACAAAAAGTAAAAGAAGTTGAATTTCTAAATTTTCAAGAATTTGAAAAATAATAAATTAAAAAGGAGTTTTCATTATTATTATTTTCATTTCAAATTACTCACAAAAAGTAAAAAATAACTCCAATTTTCAAATACTCCCTCTGTCCCTAATTACTTGTTCACTTTTCCTTTTATAGTTATCCCTAATTACTTGTCCATTTTGACAAATCAAGAAAGGATAAAATAATTTTACCTATTATACCCTCAATTAATTATTTTGAAAAAGATAGAATTTCTTGAAAATCTTAAATTTTTAATCCATCCACTTCATAATTAATAGGGATAAAATGATAAACTCACTATGTCAATAATTGCTTTCTTAATAGGTGTGTCAATTCAAAAGTAGACAAATAATTAGGCACAGAAGGAATATCATTTTTCACTTTGAAAATAAAAGCTGCTTTTTAAAAAAAAAATCAAATTTCACAACAAAACACTATTAAACATAGTAATAAAAAATATGGAAGGACTGCATTGCATTAATATCCCATGCACGTTTGCATGGTGGATATATGAAGAACTACATTATATTGTATACTAATATTTTTAGGTTTCTGATTATGGAAGGTCCAAAGAATCACAAGATCATATTGGAAATTGTATAAACCTTAGAATTCTTATTTTTTTAATTAACTAAAATAGATGACGTTCTATCAATTCAAGAATCACTGAAATTTATAACATTTGACCTGTAAGTGCTAGGGTGGATACTCTTTTTTTTAATTCTATATATCATATTATAATATAAAGTTTCTTTTCTTTGTAATCTATGATTAATAATATTCAGTACTAGTAAAGTAAACGTTTCCAATTAATTAATTAAAATAATGATTTACTTTCATCATGTCAAACATTCCGAATCCTATGCCAAGAAAAGAGCAAAATTTAATATCAAGATTTGTTTCCTTTGTGCAGTGCACTGTAAGATATCATGTTATATTGTCTCATAATTAAATTAATAATATTATCATTCTTTCTTCTCAACATCATCAACGAGAATTGTCGTAGAGTGATAAGTATTTAGTCATTTTAATCAAAAGTCCTGGATAAGAGTCGCAGCCTTTGTAAGGGTTTAACCCCCAATGTGAGATTTTCTGTCTCAAATCCAAATTTACTCAAGCTCCAATATGAATATCAAACACCGAAAAATAAAAATAAAAAAAATTCTCAACATCAAAGACTTTATAGTTTCTTGTACCATAAGTACAATTCAATAATTATATTAATTAAAAAATCACTTTTCCCAAAATAAAATTTAGAATTACTACTAAAAAGATAAAAAGAAATTATGTGACCATGGAGTATATATATATATATATAGAAATTTAATTTCCTTAGTAGTAGAAGTAAGCTTTTGAGGTCACTAACTTTTTTAGATACTGAAATGGTGAAAGATTTTTTTAAAAAAATTTAAATTTGTTTTCTTATTGTTTATTTTTTAAAAAAGAGACATAAAACATTGGGAAGGATGGGAATAGCAGAGATTCCACTTTCCTTAATATGGAGGAAAGGGATGGGGGAATTCCACATTATGTTTGTTTATATCTTGACCAAATTCTTCTCTCTCCTCTACCTTAACTAAAATAATAATATTCTCTTATAATTTTTAAATATCTAAATTTTAATTATAATACATTTGATCAATTAATCTAATACTACAACATATACCATACTAAGACTTCGTTTGAGTGGTGGATGGAATTAGTTTATTTCACTTTTTATATAGAATCTTGTTCTACTATTTATATTAAAATTAAGTAATTTATTCGGACTTTACACGGTCATGAATAACTTGTTTTAGCCTTGTCGTTAATAGGGTTGAGAATACAACAATCTTGTAACTAAATAATACTTTTTCCATCTCAATTTATATAGCATTTTTTGGATTTCAACATTTAAAGAAGTGTATTTGTGATTGATAATACTTATAATGTCATTTTCAACTATATAAATTATATTTCAAAAGCTTGAAATCTTTATATTTAGATTCACGATCAAATTTAAATTATTTAACTATTTGAAATAGGAAATATGGCATACAAACTAGGACAAAAAGAGTAGCTATCACCAAAATGTAAAATAAAATAATTATATAGAATAGTACTTTTGTTTTTAAAGAGGAAATCAAATATCAATTCTCTTCAGTAGTTTTTTTATTATTAATATTTTTTTGTAAAAGAGAATTCCAAAAAAAAAAAAAAAAAAGGTCCCCACAAGAGTAGAGAGCCATCACTAACACCATCACTATCCATCAATAAATACAATTTCTTTTAACCCAAACAAGCACTCTCTTCCTTTCATCACTCTCTCAGAACTCTTGTCCCAAATACACTTTACTTAAATCTCGATTAATTTTATGAGATATCTATCATTTTTTAGCAATAATAAATATCTATTCATCATGACTAAGACAAATGGAAATGATCATCTAGTAATCTATTTGTCTCCGTTGAGTTTTGAATCTGAAATCTCAGAATTCTCAATCACTTCATTGACCACAATATGAAATTTAAAAAGTAAAAGAATTTTGAATCTTATAATCTTATGACTTAAACATATCATGTAAAATGTTAAAATTAAAAAAAAAATTATAAGTTAAATAAATTAAAATGAAAAAAGCGATAAGTTTTTATATCAGTTTTATGTACATTCATGCACAAGCAACACAAAATTATACACAACCCACACCCTTTTTAAAAATAGAAATCAAATTTAGAAAGTGCCAAAAGAAAATTTAATGTAAATGTATGTCGCTATCATGAAAAGGATGGTCAAAAAACTTTTATTATATTTATGTAGTAATCATTTATTGATAAAAAAAAAAAAAAAACTTAAGGTACTTGCTCCTAGGAGAAAAATAATACTGAAAATATGCTTGTTAGAAAAGAAAAGAAAAAAGTTTAATAATAAATAGAGGAAATACATATGTTGTGAATTAAATATAAATCGTTTTAGTTTTGAATTTAGCCTAGCTATGAGTTTATGGCAGGTTGGATATTTTCTTTTTCAGTAATTAATTTCACCTAAAAAAATAAGTGAAAATTTTAAAAATCACAAGCGAATGAAAATGGTTTGTTTTGAGCGTTTGAAGTGGACGAACAATCAGCGTACGTAATCAAGTTTCATGCCATCATGTCTTTCTGCCCAGCAGCGCTGGAAACCGCTTTCATGCGTCTTGGTTGTTGGTGGAGAAGAAAACCCGCCTGAAAACAAAGATTTTATTTTCAAAGGCTTGAAGGTAAAAAACACACCTACAATATCTATGATTTTTGAGTTTCATACCTTAATAATTAATTATCAAGAGGAAACATTTTTTAATCTAAATTATCATCAAATATTTATCGAAAGACATGTTAACTATTAATCGTTTACCTTTTTTCCTCTGTAGCTTTGTGTATTTACAGGAGTTAAACATACTCTCAATTGTATCGATAAACAATCAAATTTTCATCAGCTTCTTAAACCTTTCAGTTACATTTTCCTTTTACACATACTTTAAAAAATCACAAATAAGGAAGTATATTTCACTAATTTATCCTAATGTATATATTATTTACTTTAAAAATAATTAGTTTAAAGAGCAAAATAAAAAAGCTAATTAATTTTATTAATTTATAAGTATTTTGAGATAGACATTTTTAGTAATATTGACAACTAATATGACCAGAGGGAATAGTTACTATTTCGAAAATGCTATTTAAAAAATGGATCCTTTTATTTCCAATATACTATTTCTACTCATATTTTTTTTTTTTTTAATAATAGTGAAGGTAAGTAGTACTACTAAATTTCTGAATTGAAGGGTCAGGGAAAAGACTTGTCAAATTTTACTCTCGCGTAATTGTCAGCTTGGTAGAAATTGAAAGCAACTTATGATATAACAAGTACAATAAAAATAATATATTTCTAGAAGCTAGATGTCACATGTATATGTTAAAAAATGTTATTTGGTTCGTATTCAATAAAATATGAATAATAAGCATTGTTCACAAATTTATAGTAACATAAGATGAAAGAATGAAAAAATTGAGTTTACTGAATTTATAATAATGTGTGTTTAAAAAAATTATGAATTGTGAAGATTCACTTATGCATGCCTCAATCTAAACTGGTTGAGATCAACTATGTTATATTGTGAAGATTTATCGTATTAATTATTTTTAAATTGATACAATTAAATTTATAAACGTCGATTTAGAACAGGTCGACTGAAATGACCAAATAAGAAAAAAATTATATTAATTTTCTTAATTGACAATGTATATTTTAATATTTTTGTCATATACATTGTTACATAGTTTTATTATTTTTTATGCTAATCTTCAATCTAGTGTAATCCTAAACTTTTATCCATGTTTAAATTTTACCACACATATTGTTATATATATATATATAAGAAAATAATGAAGAAACTAGAATGGAAGCACAGTTAGGATAATATATTTCATCTAGTCCATATATAATTTTTTTTGTCACATTTATAAATAGATATACTTACATTTTGTATTTTATGTGAGAGTGATATGTGAAGTGTTAGGTATAAAACTACACAGTACAGTACAGTACTGTTGTGTCTTATAACAATTTTATATATATGTGTGTGTGTAATTAATGATAACTGCAAAACCGTTTCGATTGTTCATTGCTTTGAGTTATTGTACGTACGATGTTAACAATGGTTTAACAATCATAGATAGTACACTTTACGTCTCAAATTAATGGTCATGTTTCACCTTTCGAGAGTTGATTGAGTCAATTTATTAAGTTAAATTGGATTAGATTAATTAACTTAATATTTTCATAAATAAAATTTAGATATTTGGAAGTTCAATGAAAGATATAGGGAAAAAGATTTGAAACATATCTGAATTTTGATCGAAATTATTGTAACAATCACAAACTTTGGACAAGACCTATTACCCCATGCACTATTTAATAGTATATTTTAAAGATATATAAGTGTCAAGTTACTATTTATAATGATGCAATATTTTTTATGGGAAGATGTTTGATAATATTATAATCTTAATTAATCATAATGTATTTGTTTAAGTACAATTATTTATCACTCAACACTCTCACGTTTCCTTTATTTAATTAATAAGTAGTAATTATTGTAAAAATAATTCAAGTATAAAAATAACGATTGTGTGTATCTGTTCACAACAGTAAAATAAATCGTAGTTGAAATCATCAAGAAAAAGCTGCCACAAGTCCACTTTGTCTCTCTTGAAAACAAAAAATTATTTAACTATCCGATTTACTTTACAAAGTTTTATTTCACAAATTACGGTCTATTAGTAATATTTTACATTGATTGTGTTCTCTTCATTTCAACGTATCTTATTTTTACCCTAATTCCTTATAGTACTCATCCCTATCATTACATACCCCTATCTTCCTATCCAAATCATCCATAGTCTTTGTCTAATTATATTCAAATATTTTTAGGATAATATTTTTTGTTTATCTATCAAACACATAAAAAAAAAATTCTCTTATTTTCCTAGATGAAAAATATTTTTCTTCGTACGAACACACCCTTAATGTAGGATAGATTTTTTGGAGTTAAATAACTTTTTTATTATTTTTTCTAACATTTCTAATACCGACTAATTTATTCGAGCTAGACATCTTATGATGTCATGATGCGTTCATGATTCCTATAGCCCTTTCTTTAATACTTTTGGCTCTCAGGGGTCTCGTTATAGTATATTTGACTGAAGTGTGACCTGTAAATTCATAAATAATTGGTATTGTAACAAAGTGGTTGTTGATCACCTGATACGATCGTATATGAGATCACAATTCACCCAATACGGGTCATTTGGAGTGAAAAAAATTGGGATCAAAGACAAGAAAAATTCCTGTCAATGATGAGGATGTTCAGTCGATTCTTTCCCTCTTTATGGGGTTCCAATCCTTACGAGTGAGCAAAAAAAAAAAAAGGAGAAGGAATGAGATCCTAGTGAACTGAAGAGAAAAAAAAAACGAGTGTAAGCCTCATTTATTCTTTGAGAACTTCTTCCAAATTAATTATTTCCTCTAAAACAATAATTAATCCCCTAAAGAAAAAAAAGAAATAATAAATTATAAAATATTTCTTCTTCTTCTTCTTTTCCAAAATATCAATTTTATAAAACAAATTCACTTTGCCAAAATAATTAATATTTGAAACAATAGGGAATTAACATATATGTACAATTTCAAAATTGTAAGATAAAAAATTCTAAAATTACAATAAATAAATAAATTAATATCATGTCAGTCTATATATATATTTTGAAACATGCATGTGTCTTTGTATTATTGCATTTAGATTTGTACATAAAATTTGTTCCTCCCTTCTGTGTTTTGGACCACAAAAAATACAGAAAAGAAGAAGGTGAAATTATGTATGGAGTTATTAATGTAATGAACAGTATTCTGATAAAGAAAATAAGATTGGAATTGGTCAAAGAAAACAGATGCATTCATGACACATATGTCACGAGACTATTGGATTTTATTGAACTTTTTTTCTAGGCTTAAGTCATCGATAGCCCCTTAAAGCTGTCCGCATAATTCATTTAGATACCTCAACTGAGACTCTTACCTATTAGACACTTTAATATTAACAAATATTTATCTATTGCACATAAAATGACAGCTAGCTTTAAAAATATTGTGTGTAATTCACACACATTATGTTGACAAATTAAAATCACGAATAGAATTACGACATATGGCACATGGGCCCATAATTTTAATTTTGAAAAATAAAAAATATTTTTTCAGCCTTTAATAATATAAAAAAAATTAAATTGATTAAAAAAAATCTCTCCCCCCACCTCCACCTAACCTCCACCCCATCTAACCTATTGCCCTTTCTTCTTCATCTTTTTCTCTGTCATTCTGCCATTGCCATTCACATTAATTCCTCCGGCGATAACAAAAAAGAAAATGTCGAGCCCCACCAAATCCTTTCCTCTTTCTTTTTCTTCGTTATATTCTATTCCTCCGACGGCTATTGCGATTTTTGTAAAAAATAATCGACCTCGATAAATTATTTCGAAATCAATATATCAAAAAATTTATAACATTGTTAATAAGTTTAATGAATGGTGATGGTTGCTCGATCGGAGTTATTGAAAATAAAGATGCACAAATATTGGTCAACTTTTTAACTTCAATGGTCGATTTTTTTCTTCTTCTTGCAAATTCAACAGGCAATTTATTTACAAAAAAAAAAAAAAAAATCAAAACAAAAGGCAGACAAATTTGAAGTTTTTAAAATGGTGGGTTGAAAAAGAAGATGACTTGTACATGGGTGTGGGGATGGGTTTTTTTTTAATGATTTAAAAGATTAATGCTTAATTAAATTAATTTTTCATTTATTTAGTCAATGCATGCCAAGTGTCAAGAAAGTAGGTACAAATTTATTTTTATTTTTTAAAAAAATACATTCACGCGCTCAGCAACAGTGAGATACACTTATTTTGCCACATCAACGTTTTGTGTTTAATAGGTACATGTCTTGAACAATTTAGGTGTTCAATAGGTACAAGCCCTAGTTGAGGTGTCTAAATAAATTATGTGGACAACTTTAAGGGGCCGCCGATGACTTAAGCCTTTTTTCTATCTATACATACATCTTTTTTGTACCCAATGTATATCAAATTTTGGTACTATTGAGGTCATTAGGTTTGAAAATAATTTAGGTTGCCAGCGATTTATACAAATGAGAGGCTCCCAACGATTTATACAAATCTGATGTCCCCAGTGATTTATACAAATCTGATGATCCATAACAAACATAAAGTTTGCTATAGAGCGCAATTATACAAAGTAATAGCTATAGCATACAAATATAATTTTTATGTTTGCTAAACCTAAAATTTACTCAAATTAAATACACACTCCTAATAACTAATATTAACTTATGTACACCACATAATTTATCAGTAAAGAGTGTCCACATACCACCATCCACCTAAGATAGCTCCATTCATGCTAATCATAAAATAACGTATCTTAAAATTAGTAATCAAATAAGAAATAAAATAATATTAATTTTGTTTATCACATAAATGAATGCTTGTCCATCGTACCAAACGAACTTAAATATATAGGTGGAAATTAATGTACATCTATTGCCTCTTTTATTTCCTTTCTTATGGAAATTGAGTAGGTTTGTTAGGCTGTTCACTTAGACTTTTACTTGTTTTTGAGTTTGACTTATTTAGGCAAATGCACGAGCTTCATCGTGTTAGGTTTCTTGACACGTTGGACATGTATTTCTCATTCCAAAATTAACTCGCAAGAATTTTTATATTATCGAATCATCTATTACAAATCAATTGATAACTTCCGTATATCAAACAACAAAAAATTCAATAGTAACTATTTAACGATAAATTTTCAAAATAGATACAAGCTATTTCGCAACAAATTAGCTTGGATGAGATCTTGCCTCAAATGTACTCTTTGCAGGGATGATAACAAAAGGGGTCATGAGAACGATGAATTTTGTAGTAAAACACTTCTTTACTTGACTAATTTAACTTAAATACACATCTGATCTTGCAATATGAGTGAAATACACTCCTAAATTCTCGTTAAGTTTAGGCGTGTTTCCAATACTTCTCTCAGCTTTTATTGAGGGCCCCATACTCCTACGTACAAGAGTTTGAAACCGCTTGCTTTGTCATGTGGCAGATCAGAGGTGGATCTGAGTTTTAATTAGTCAAGTAGATGAGTGTTTTTAATGTTGTCAATAGTTCAAAGACAAAATTATTAATTTCCGCCAAGTTCAAAAATATTTTCAATAATTGTCTCGTTTTATTAGGATAGAAAAACTGTTGTGCATCACACGCTCAATTTGAAATTGTGTTACACAAGATTAAGTGTGTTGCTATTTTATATGGTTCTTAACTTTGACATTCAAACTCCATCACGTTTAGGATTTTTGGCAATGTGATTGTTGACTTCAACTGCCTAATATGTGACAACTTGAGTAAATTTTAAATGTTGATTGAGACCAATTTCTATTAATTGAGGTAAAATTACATATTTCAAAATCATCAGGTATAGAATATTATTAAATTTAGGTGTGAAAAAATCAGCTTACAAATTATAATTCGTTCAATTTATTTAGGTTTTGTGAGATTTGATAATTTACTTGTTTTATTAATCGGTTCATTTGCACTTTTGCCTCTCAAAGTAATTTTTTTTACGGAGCATGAATTTATATTTTCACATCATAATATTTCATAAGTAATGTTCTATGTCCTTAAAGAATGTATGTCTCGCTAGGTATAAGGTCGATTTTGAAGGGCAAAAATTAAAAATCAATTCATTTGAAAGACAAATCATGCAATTACACCTGTGAAAAATTGGGTAAATATTTTTTTAAAAAGATATTTTTTATTTAATATTTTATACGGTCATAATATAAGAAAGTCTTATTAGATACTTAAACAAATTATAATAATAAAAAAAAAACAAAAAATTAGAATTAATAAGAATTGGATGAGTTAGGTTATTGCTCAATTTTTAGCTCATTTCATCCCAATTAATCTTGATGAATAACTTTTAAATGAATCAATAACACACTCACTTATTATCTTAGCCCATTTTCACATATCCAAATTCAACCTAACACGTTAATTTGACACCCTAATTAAACCCATTACTCATTTTTGGTTATTGGTGTTAATTTAATTTATATAAGTGCATACTTTTAATAGTGATCATTCGAATCATCACATAATAACAAATAACAATAACAACATATTTAATAAAAATTTAAATTGATAGAATATACACAGATATTACAATTAGAGGTGTTCACGGTTTGGTTTGGGTCGGTTATTGGTCAAAACCAAAATCAAACCAACTTAATCGGTTTTAAAATTATCAAAACCAAACCAAACCAAATATAATATACATTTATCGGTTTGATTGTTTTCGGTTTTGGTTTGGTTTGGTTCAGTTATTAACCATACATAAAAATAAAAGAAACAATTCATTCAAAACGTGAAAAAAGTGACTACAATCCATTCAAACAAAAAAATAGTTAGAATGACTAGCATTACAGAACTTTCGATCATTGAATTTACTGAATAAAACTTCAAAATTCACTATTTTGGCATAGAAGGAAGAGACAATGACATTTTCAGTCCCACAAAGAATTTCCATAGACACTCATATACATGAAACCAATAAGAAAAATGTTCTCACCTTGGACATTTTTTCTTTTATAAGTAAATTATAAATAAATTTTGATGAAACATATATAAATTTTTTAAAATTGTTTATGAATATAATATATTATGTATGTATAATAATAAAATTTATGTATATAATTTGTTGGTTCGGTTCGGTTATTTCTTCGATTTTTTCTGAACAAAATCATAACCAAACCAAATACTATCGGTTCTTAACAATCTAAAACCAAACCAAACCAAAACCAAATTAAATCGGTTTGGTTTGGTTTTTCGATTTGGATCGGTTTTTATCCAAACCATGAACACCCCTAATTACAATCATCACGTGTGTTATTGAAACTAGAAATCCGCCGTTGATATGTATATTGCCTCAAATTACATTATTTTAAAAATAATAAAAAGGAAACTTGACTATAGATAGGGTAGGTGCATTGCATATTACTAAATTAGAAATAATATTATAGTATTCCAAAAAAAAAAAAAAGGGTGAATAGACTAATTATTTGGTCCCAATAGGTATAAATCTAGCAGAAAATGGTTAAACGATAAAATGTAGGGAAAAAAAACCTATGAAAGTGTAGTTTCTTTTTCCACGTTGATTAATATTCAACAAATAAAATAAAATTCAAATCTAAGTAGGAAATAATATGGCAGAATAGTAGACAAAATAGACTAGCACTGTAATAATTGTTTGAAATTGGCTTCACGACATAGAGATCTTTATAGGCATTTTTTAAAAATAATAAATAATTACATTATCAGTTACTATACAAGAAAATATAATTGATGATATAAAAATAATAAATTTAACTTATGCACACCGATAATATGGTATGAAGCAAGCAATCTACAATAACATGTAAAAATGACTGATAATATTATCAGTATATCAGTTAAATTCAAAAATACAATAGATTATTAGTAGCAATATGTCAAAGTATATTGACACTCAAAAGCAAAGCTAGTGTTTCGATTATGAATTTGTTCGAATTTGATAACTTCAATTCAAATATTATATTTTATATTTAAAATTTTATTATATAAATTATTAATTTAAAATTGGGGGAAAATTTGGAAAAAAAGACTTGATATGCTTTTCAACTTTGTGATTTTAGAGTTGATATACCCTTTATCATAAAAATGGGTCCATATATCCTTATTTTTACAAAAATGACACACATATACCTCTATCTTTATAAATAAATAAAAAAGGCTCATATATACCTTTTTCATATAAAGGATGTGAAAAAATAATTTTAAATTAACTTTTTTATTTTATTTAAAAAATATAATAATCAAGTAGAGGTATTTATGATCTAGCAAAGTTCAGAGGTATACTTGATCCTTATCACATATGATTTATTTTTTTGAACTTCTTTAATTCAATTACTAATTTGAGTTTTACAATTTCCATATACTGAATTTCTTATTCTTATTTCATATTTTCTTTCATGTTTTAATGTAAAATGTGATAAATAAAAAGAAAGAAGTGTAAATGAAAAAAGTAAGAAAATAATAAAATAAAAAATTATTTGTGACTATATTGTAATTTATTTTTTGTATTTGTACAAACTAAATTTATTATGAAAATAAATGAAATATAAATTTGACTATCAAAATAGCCGTTGAATAAAGAAGTAAAAAAAAAATCACATATGAGAAGGATCAAATTTACTCATACATGATTAGTTTAAAATTAAAAAAATAATTTAAAATAATTTTTTTCACTTTTGTTGGATTAAAAAGATATATTTGGGTCATTTATGTAACAGTAGAAGTATATATGTGAGTCATTTTTATAACAAGGAGCCACAAAATAAAAAGATATATGATACCCTTTTTTCTTTACAAATTACTCCCTCCGTCCACTTGTATTTATCATGTTGTATTTTTTGAAAGTCAATTTGATTAATTTTCAAAGTTAAATTAGATTAGATTAATTCGATATTTTAAACAAAAAATTTAGATATTAAAAAATTATACAAAAAGTACTATATATTGTAATTTTTTGCATATTAATATGATAAAATAATATATCATAAAATGTTAGTCAATTTTTTTTTAGTTTAACTCTAAAAAAGAAAATTGTGACTGGTAAAAGAGGACGGAGACAGTAATTGCTTCAAATTTTATAACCTTCAAATGTTAACTTCGTGTAAATCATCTTATATTGAGGGGTTTGAAAAAAAGAGTATTGGAAACCGGGCAGGCAAAAGCGTGGGGCCTTCTGCACTTCATTTTGGTATAATCTTGAAAAAACAAAATTCTTTCTTATTAGTATTATCATTATTTAGTACGGAGGTTTGGAGTTTAAGTTTTAGGAATGAATTTTTTTTATAAGGAATGCTTTTTTTCGAGTGGGGCCTTATGCAGTGTGAATTTAAAATAGTCGAGCTCCAATAAAAAAAATTGAATACCAGATGAAAAATCATATATTTCAACTTATGTGACACCCTTTCATTTTCAGTTCGTCCAAACAAAATGTCAGCTTTCTATAATTAGAAACAATTTCACTTTTATCCTTAATGAAAAAATTTATAATCACACAAACGATAAAAGAATGTTGGATCATAAATTTTTAAAATCTATATTTAATAAAAATATCACGTAAACTGAAACGGAGAGAAGTTGTCTTTTCCATGAGAGAGAAAAGAAAGAAGGAAGAGGTATAAATGTGATAGATACTATTTTCTTTGGTGGTGGCCTTATATAAAGCAACTAAAGGAAGTTGTGTCTTTGCTTCTTCTTATAAAAAAAAAACACTAATTATAGAAGAGAAAGAAACAAAGAAAAAAAATTATTTCATATTCTTCTAAAATAATGGAAGAACAACTAAATTCTTTAGCTATTACTCATCTTCTTCAACACTCTCTAAGAAGTTTATGTATTCATGAAAACTCTCAATGGGTTTATGCTGTCTTTTGGAGAATCTTACCTAGAAATTACCCTCCTCCAAAGTAATTATATCATATCGATATATCTGAAATCTACTGGTTCGACTAATTCAGTTTCGCGTGCTGAATAATTTTTTTTTGTCAATTAGGTGGGATAATCAAGGTGGAGCATATGATAGGTCAAGAGGAAATAGAAGAAATTGGTAAATATTTTTTTCATATCATATTACATATATCAAATTATATTCTTATTTTTTTATGGAATTTTTTTAATTTTTTTTTAATTATAGGATATTGGTATGGGAAGATGGTTTTTGCAATTTTGCTGCATCAACGGCTGAGATGAATGGAAATGAATGTCCAGGATCATCTTCTAATAATAATTATGGAGACTATCAACATTATCAAGGTCTTCAACCTGAACTTTTTTTCAAGATGTCACATGAAATTTACAACTATGGAGAAGGGTAATAATAGAAAATTTATGTAAAATTTTATTTTTCATCATGGGGTTTTTATTTTTTTTTATATATATAATATAATATTTTTTTGCAGTATAATTGGAAAAGTGGCAGCAGATCATAGTCATAAATGGATCTATAAAGAACCAAATGAACAAGAAATTAATTTCTTGTCTGCATGGCATAACTCTGCTGATTCTGTAAGAATAAATAATTACTTCATTATTTTTTGTTTAATAATTACGAAAATAATAACATACTCAGTGAGATCTCATAAGTGAAGTCTGAGTAGGGCAGTGTATACGACTATACGCAACCTTACTCCTGCTGTGAAAATAGAGATGTTGTTTCTGATACATCCTCAATTCGGTGTAGGCAGCCCTACCCTTGTAGAAGTTAAGAGGTTGTTTCTGATACATGCTCGGCTCGAAACAAAATGTTTTCTTATGCATTTTGTGTTTTTTTTTTCTGTTAACAGCACCCTAGAACTTGGGATGCTCAGTTTCGTTCTGGTATTAAGGTAATGTTTCTAAACTTAATTTTATATATATGTCTTCCAAAACATTATATTATATTTCAAATGTATTAAATTAAAATATTTTTGTATTTTTTCAGACTATAGCCTTGATTGCTGTGAGAGAAGGTGTCATTCAATTAGGAGCTGTTCATAAGGTATAATATCTTTCATTCTCCTCTCTCCAAAACCCTTAAAAGACCAATCAACGGATCGGAGAGTTTATGATTTATGCACTGACAATATATAAGAAGTTATTATATTATTGGGTTATGTGGACCTATATTTAACAACATGTGATTTTTGATATGAAGCTTGATATAGTAATTTGATAAACAAAGTAATATGTTATAATCGGTTTAAAATGCATTATTAGTGCAAAGATATTAAAATCATTATATAACATACTTGAAAGATTATTTATATGTTCTTTTTGTCTACTTTTTTTAAGTTTATTGGTTCGACTAATTTATGTAGGTTATTGAAGACCTAAGCTATGTGGTGCTACTAAGAAAGAAGTTTAGTTACATAGAAAGCATTCCGGGAGTGTTATTGCCACATCCATCTTCCTCAGCCTATCCTTTCAAGGTAGACGGATACGGGGCATCACCAGACGCGTGGCATTTCCAGACTAATTTACCAGCACCAACACCAACACCAGCTGAATTATACGAACATTTCAATCAACATCAACACATGAAGATCACGCCTTCAATGAGCAGCTTGGAAGCACTTCTTTCCAAGCTGCCTTCCGTCATTCCAGCAGATGTTGCTGCTGGAATGACGGGGGGTTCAATACCTACTACCTATTGTCATGAGTACCAACAACAACCCCAATATAGACCTAATGTTGAAATGTTGGGGTTCGAGAAAGTTGCAAAAGAAGAGTATGAGGACGAGGAGGAGGAGAAGGAGAAGGAGAATAATAATAACGAAGAGAAAACTCGAAATAATAATAATAATAGTAATGAGAGATTAGATCATAATGGTGGTGAGAGTAGTAGTTCAATGTCATCTTATAGTCAACATCATCATAATTATCATCATCAACATTATGGTTATCATCATGATTTGAATGTAAGTAGTAGCATGCCTAATAATGGATATTAGAAGGACATGATGGTAATTAATTAAGAGTATTGTTTTATGTAGTGTACTATTAATTAGATTTGTGTTAGGAAGAATTTGATCTTTTTTCTTCTCCACATCTAACAAAGTTATAGTAGTTTCTTCCTTTCTTGTTTCACTCAGTGTTGTGGTGAATTTTGGAAATATTCCCTTCCCTACTTACTTTCTTCTGTCTACTATTACTTTTATCTTAACATCTTCAGCTTTACCAAACTCGGATTTATTATTTTTTACCCCACCCTAGTGACTCAAACTCACAACCTGTTTACCATCCGAGCAATATTTGGCACTTTCAATTGATTAACAATCATTAAAAAGGAAAAAAGGAACCCTTGAACACTAAGATGGGGAAAATAAGGAAAATAATTACTCTTTTTAAAAGAAAAAAAGTAAAAGAGTGTATACGTGGGTATAGTGGTAGGTAAAAGAGCATAAACCCTACACAAAGGGGACCACTGGAAAAAGATTCATTTGGAATTTTGAACCTTTTTGAAGGAGTTGATTGCATTGCAATGGCAAAAAAGAGTTTCTATATGATATCATCATATATAGTATATAGTAGTAATAATCATTTCAATAAGAAAATGAAATAATGCCCTCGGTAGGACTCTTATTTGATAGGCATTAGGGGATTTGAGGTTTTGGGGTTTCACTCGCAATGGAGTTTCAATTTATTACCTCACCAAAGAACAAGAGAGACTCTTTGGAAAGAGTTTAAAGATCAATATGTCAAATACGAGGACTATTTATGATCTTAAATCTTCTCTTTTTCTTTTTTTCTGGAAAATGGTAGAGCAAGACATAATCAAGTACAACGAAAACATCTTTGCGCCGCTCAACATTGGCGGAGTACTGCTAATCAATTTGAGGAAAACAAGCAAACTCTCAAATCAATACTTTGAACTGTTGATTACAACTGAGACCAATTACCATCCTGATAGTGATAGTTGAGAAAAAATAAGGGTACAAAACAAAAGTTTACTGAATCTATATTAGCGTTGTAATACAAATGGCTATCGATTGCTGAAGAACAAAAAGAAAAAATTTAACTTGTGTTGGCATGCGTTACATTCTCACACATTCAGTGGTATAATGCAAGAGAAACAATGACGACTCTACTGAAATGATGCGACCAAATCTTTGAAGTGAGTGAGGAGGCCATCAACTGTCATGACTTCATGATCAGGCTTGCTTCTCACTCGAACGCTCACCTGTGACATCATTTACATATAAGGAAGATCAGATTTTTACAGCAAGAATAAAGCAGTTGATTGTTGGCTACGGGATTTAAAGTGAGGACTCGTGGAGGATGCATGAAGAATTACATAAAGAAACCAAGAAAACCGTGAACGGAGTATAAATGAACTACATTACTCCCTGCAGCAAGAGCTATTGCACAGAAAGTACAAAGAAAATTAGAAAATTGTTGCAGAATATTTCAAATGAACCCCCCCCCCCCCCTTCATCCACTTAAATACCAGAGTTTTGTTTTGTGTCAAGGTTTGAACCCATAGTGTGTGCCTAACCTACACATCACGCATTGAGGTCTTACCATTATACCAAAGCCCAGGGGCAGTCAAAAATACAATTTTCTTTTTCAAGCAAATCAATCAGTCTCAGTAGAAACATCTTGCCAAAGAAAAGCACAGAGTTGTCAAGCCAGGAGGCGAGCTGACTGGCCACCAAAATGTGAAACGTATTAAATACTTTAAAGTTCTCTACAAGGTCCTTCATGTTCAATTCGCAAATACTTTCAATTGTGTAATGACTTCTAAAGATCTTTCTAGCCTTCTAGGTGCCATCACATAGAAATTTGTGGCTAAAAGCTTACAACTTCCGTCACCAGAAGTCCATGACCACTAATGCTCTCTTTTCTAACCTTAACTTTCTATTTTTCAAACGGGGTTGGATAAAGACAAACCAGTAATTTATAGAAAGTTAAGTATATTATAAAATAATAGAAGAGAACAACAAGAAAGCAAACAAGTGAACCACACACCCAGATCAATACCAATGTTACATAAAGGAAATGATGATGGCTTTTGATCAATTTATTCGAACTTAAAAAGATCACTAGTGTAATGGGGCCAAATAAAAGTGTGAATCATTTTGTTCAGTTACAACAACATATCCGGTGTAATCCACAAATGGAATTTAGGGATGGTGGTGTGCATGCAGGCTTACCCCTACCTACCTTGTGAAGGTAGAGAGGTCGTTTCTGATAGACCCTCGGCTCAAAGTAAAGCATTTTATTCAGTTACACATTATAAAAAGATGCATAGCAGTGCATGTTGCGGGATACAGAAGTGCAAGTCGGGGAACAGTGCAGATACCTGCCCACTACTGACTTCAGCTTCTCCAACAACTAGAATATAGTTATATTGTGCCATTTGAGCCTCTCGTACCTGCATATACATTAACATCCATAAACAAGCACTTCTTTCTAGCAGGCCAAGAAAATTTTTGGATTTGAGATTTAACTTGTATTGCTTGAGAGAAATTTTTCAGATCTTCAAGCATATATAGCTTCAAAGCTGAAAGCATCACGTTGATCCAATCTCAATCATGCATGCTTTCAGCAGTTCAAAGTACAGGATCCGATATACAGAAAATTTCCACATTTAACTGTTACTCTGTGAATGCAACGTCGCCACTTTTTTTTTATTTTTCAGTCCACTAGTAAGCTTTTCTGGTAGCCTTTCTGAAACCAGATGTAGCTTTAAAAAATCAGGAGAATATAAGTCTTTGCCAATCCTTAATATGCCACCAGTCCAGTCACAAAAGTAGGTAACCATTATTGACTTTAGTTGATACATCAAAACAAGGACTTAAAAAACATAATGTCTGTTAGTGGAAGGATCTGTCTTTTATGCCAAGTAAATCTCCAAATAAACTTATCTTATGTCACACCCCGTAGTCCATGGATGTAGGTAGATCCACTTTAAAGAAGAGGAATTGATAAAATTGACCATCATTGAATTTGACAAAATCTGAAGGGCAGTATGACTATTTATCAGTTACAAATTATAAGATCAAGTTGACCATCCTAATGATTTCAACAGTGCAAAGCACAGACTTGTGAACAAGACCAACGTCATAAACTTGCCAGGTTTTGTGGACTAGCTATCACAATAGTGCCTTTATTTCCTTCTTATAGAGTAAACTCTCTCAACGAACAGGGAAAATCATTGTTACTTAGTCTTTAGGCCTAAATACCGCTGAGAACTAACAATAAGTTCATACAAAAATTGCTAAAACACTAACCTTTTTCTGGATTGCAGAATTAAAGATAAGTTCATATAAAAAATTGCTAAATGACCTTGAACTAGTGCGGACCAGACATGCATTCTACCCGATAAACTACATTACACTAACCTTTTTCTGGATTGTAGAATTAACAATAAGTTCATACAAAAATTGCTAAATGACCTTGAACTAATGCGAACCAGACATGCATTCTACCTGATAAACTACATTACACTAACCTTTTTCTGGATAGTCCTGTCACTGGTATCAACATCAACATAATAACCAGCATCATGTATCCGCTCCCGGAGCTGAATAAAAGACAAACAAAAGGTTGACGCAATTTCATAATGGATGAACTACAGAGGAAACAATAATTCATGAAAATGCTAGATGTAACTACCTCAAATGCATACGACAGAGATTTGTCGGAAACAGGGCAGACCATCGCTTGACGTGGACTAAGCCAGAAAGGCCATTTCCCCTTGAAATGCTCCAAGAGAATAGCGAACATGCGCTCAACTGATCCAAGTATAGCTCTATGTATCATAACTGGTCTCTCCCTCTTACTTTCATCTTCTGCTGAGTATGATAGGTTGAATCGTTGAGGAAGTTGGAAATCAAGCTGAAAAGGAAAGCATTCAGATGATATTTCCAACTTGGTGTAAAAGCCCTTGCTACGAGAGCATGCAGGTAAATGAAATTTCAAAGGTGAATGATCTTTTTCTTGGAAATGAACCAAGGAAAATAAGACCAATCTCTAACCTGCAATGTTGCACACTGGAATTTCCTTTTCATTGCATCAGAAACAGTGATATCAATTTTTGGACCGTAAAATGCTCCATCTCCTTCGTTGATCTGATTGAATGGGATTCTTTTAGTATAAGGGAATATTAAAGCAATCACAAAAAGAAACAGACAAAAAAAATGACACAACAGGGTGACTACCTCATTTTTCATACATAAGACAGA
>JAJOOR010004318.1:0-33138 GCA_036250505.1 Solanum acaule
AATCTGATCATTCTGGTATCCCATTGACTTACCCCAGAGTTCCATTGCACAGAATTTACATCCATTTCATGAGCCTTCTCTTTCTTCAGAAGTAGTTTAAATGTAGTTCCCTCAACCTGCCATCAGACAGTAAATTTTTTATTGTTATTTGGATAAGGCAGACACAGTATAATTGTTATGCCAAAGAAGAGTTGGAAGAGGTGATAATAGAATACTTGCAGTAGTTGTATATCGACAACATTCATATGACTTTTTAGAATTATAATACAGTTAATGGAGGTAAGTTTTTCTAATTTTTTCAGCTGTCTCTAATGGATTTTCTACTCAACCTGATTAAACATATTTTGCTTTCCTCACAATGCATCAAAATTTAACAAGGATATTCAAGTGGATAGATGATTGGACCAGAAGAACTAAGTCAGGATCCATGTACTGTCCTAAGCAGTTATCAGGATCCTTTACTGTAATCTTCTCTTTTCTATTTATATACATGGCTGGAGTTTGTGGAAGCTTGCTGGCACCTCGACTACTATCAGGCAGCCTGTTCAGCATGCAAGCAAATGCTGCCAAGGTAATCCAGCCCAGCAAGGCTGGAGTCAATGGGAACACTCCTAGTGTTCTAGATGGGATCCAAACCTGAAATCTCCAGGTTGTTATTCCCATTTCCCATGAAACCGGGACACTGTCATCTGCTCATTAGCCTGAAAAACTTGAAAATTGTAGGAAAAAAGGCAGTCCTCTGAGCTATTTAGTTTCTTTTATGACAGAATCCAGATCCACCTGAATTGTATTTACTAACTTAATGGTATTTAAACAGGGAGCCTGAGGTAACCAAATGAAAACTCACCTCTGTCGGTCATTTCACAGATACCCAACAGCTAGAAAAAGAATAAAAAGGAAGTCACTGTAGTTACTTCCTTCACAAGAAATAAAGAACCCACAAAAACTCAAGAAGTCAATATTTTTGGCAAGGAACCACATAGCAGAGGATGAACCAATGCCTTCCCTGAAGAACACCCACCATCTAGCTCCCCCAAGAAATGGAGTGAATAGGAGAAGGGTTGGGGGAAGTGAGAACAGAGCAGGACAAAATTCACCACTGTGCTAGATATCAGTGTAGGAGCCACATGTATTCAAGGGGTGTCAATTGACACCCCTTAGAGAAAATGACACTGAGTAGCTAGGTAAAAAAATATTTTTTATGTGTATATACTATATATTGACTCCTCTTGGCTTCTTTCGTGGGTTTACTACTTCAAATTTTGACATCCCTTAGTGAATTCTTGGATCCGCCACTAGTAGATATCATATCTGGAATACATGATTATTAAAAGAAAAAGGGACAATAAAGGTTTTTCAATACCTCATTGTCGTTATTCTCAACAAATAAACATATAGCGTCATCAGCTGCTCCACTGGCAATTATTCCTTCCCTGACATTTTAGCATATGAAGTATGTTAGCCTGTAGGATGGCAGGGCAAATTATCACAACTACAAGCCCTCATTACTGAAAAAATCATACAATGTTTACAAATGCCCCAGAGGCAACTAAGGTAACATGCATACAAGTCCTGATAAAAGTGATCAATCATAAAATCTAGACAGCACCACACAAGGTATAAAACTCTTGATTATAGAAAAAAGATGCAATAGATTTTATTGATACCCACCCCACCCCCCAAAAAAAAAAAACCTACAACACACTTTAAGAAAAAGGACAAAAGGAAAACCTTATCAGAGAAAGGTAATATTAGGGGTTTCAAAAAGGGAAAGCATACATTAGCATGAGTATGATAAGAAAATAGATATAGAACCTGTTTTGATTGGCTGAATATAAGTAGGTTTTAAGCTTCAAGTCCTGGAGTTAATTTATATTGGATAAAAATAATTATTTATGATAAAAAAGTTAACAGATTAATCAAAGCAAAAAAGTTGTTAAGCTGAAGTAACACAATTGCCAACTTATTGCTTTTGGCTTAAAAGCACTTAACTTAAAAGTTACTCTGAATTTTGCTTAACACTCCAAAAAGCTGAAAAGAACTTAAAAGAAGCTTTATGCCCATCCAAACAGGGTCATAGAGAAGCTACCTTGACCAATGAACTGAGAAAATTGTCCTATCATGATATCCAGATAGGGTGCAGACATGTTTCCTGACAAGCACAAAAAGGAGATGGTTGCTAATCAGGAGTTGGCAAACATAGTAACTACCGAGAACTGTTGAAATAATAAGTAAGTGAATAAAAGTATCCTCTCTATAAAAGTTTAAGCTTTTAAACGAGATGGCCATACACTTTAACATGGTGTTCAAGTCTCACCGCCGACCATTATTTTTTTTTAAAAAGAGAGAATTTCCACACGCTTGGCCATGAAAAAGAATCAGGCCCGTGTATTAAGGACATAAGTAAATAAAAGCATGCTCTATCTAACAGCTTAAAAATTTAGATGAGATGATCACACACTTCAACAAGAACAACTACATCGAACATAGTTCACCAATCGAATGAGGACCATTCTTGGCATGACCGCATGAGGAAAAATTTGAACAAACCAATAAATGTTGTCTTAGCTGAACAAAAATCATTGTCCACATAAGCATTAACTGATATTCAAATTATACAAACCTTTTCTTTTGGAAACAAATTGGCATTATAATATTTATACAAAAGGAATTTACTGGAATCTACATGTCTAAGTGGCGGCTGAATCGTGTAAAACGGAGCATGTTGTTGCTTAATTACATTGCCCAGGGACAAATAAGGATGGCTCATTAAGGCACCCTGCTACAGTACCTTATACGAAAAAATATCTTTTAACGTTTTGGTTTAGGATATAAAAGTAAATACTTCTTAACTACAAACGGGCACCCTGCTACAGTACCTTATACGAAAAAATATCTTTTAATGTTTTGGTTTAGGATATAAAAGTAAATACTTCTTAACTACAAACACTAACAAACTAGAGGAAGGTAAAAGTCATGAAACAGAAGAGATCACACACCAGTTGTCAAACAAAAGCCATAAGGCTTTAATATCTTGCACACTTGATTACTAGTAGGCGTTCGGCCATGCAATTTGGAGCTCAAATTCGAAATTTTGATTTGATATTAGCGTTTGTTATGACATTTAAACAAACTTAAACTTCAAATCATGATTTCAAATCTCAAATTCTCCTAAGAGTACGATTTCAATTCTAAGTTTGTGATTTCAATTTTAAAAAAAATTAAAACTAGATCCATAAGTTTATATTTTGCAAAAAAATAAGCATAATTTTAAATTAATAAGACTCATGCTTGATGTGAAGAGATTGTCGATACCATACATGAGGGGAGGACTATATTAAAGAATAGCTAGTTATTACTTTTGTCGATTTATTGGACCAATGGATCTTTGTAAAACTATGTGTATATTAACATTTGTAATTGCAAGCATTTATCTTATTTATAAAAGGAACACAAAGATATACGATCTATTAATGTGGTGCTTCCAATACTTTGTTTACTAATTATGGTTTGCTCATTTGGGAAGATTGTATAAGTGTTGGGAAAGTTTTGATAATTTTCACAAATTGTGGGGTTATCATGTTTACGAGAAAAAGTACCAACTTTTGAGATTCAAATCGCATGTACAAGCAAAATTTGAACTTCAAATTAACCTGATTTCCAAACAAATCATGGACAAATGGCCCTTAGTTCACAAGGTGCAGTTTGATACCAATCCTGCATTATGTCGTGCCACTCCTTATCTTATGGATGAATCAACTATATAGGATAACATTATGCTTAGAGAAGGGAGGATAATATCACACTTACCAAGGTGCATTTTGATCCCATTCCTGCATTTTGCTAGTCCATACCTTAATGGTAAGGTCATCACTGCAAGTCACAGAATTCAATGTAAACTCTATTTAAGTAGTGACTGTAACAACTATCCTATTCAAGATACACCAGAGACTTCAGAGCATATATTTTAAAATGAATTCGGCAGAAAGAAAAACATACCTGCAAGAAACCATTTTGTCTCCACTAGCATTGAAAGAGAGAGACCAGACAGTAGATGTATGTCCACTGAAAGTTCAACCATGTAGTGACATAAGCTCCCAAAACATCTTAAAGCAGAGTTATCGATACCCTAAAACACTCATACTGCTTGTTATAAGCCACATACTGACATTTTAGGCCAATGAGGAAATATGATAAACCAGTAAAAGAGCAGTCAAGACGGCACAAATTTGAGAGCAGAACTTTTAAATGCCTGAATCATTCCATTGATATGGGTACATATGGACCCCTTTTCACTGTCAGTAGGATGAGTGCAAATACACAAAAGGTTTTACAAGTGAATTCAGACACTCTAAAACAGCAATCTAACATATGACTATTATATGAAGTTTCCAAATAATCGCATAATGAAAGGTTTGTCGGGAGAAAAGATATATTTACACACTATCTAGACACAAATATACCACCAAAAGGGAAAATAACTCAGGGATCACCAACATTTTTTATCCAATCAACTGGTGGTGGCCAGAATTACTGAAAATACTTCATCCATTTATCATACAACATTATCCTGTCATTTCCGAGCAAACTCGTAAGCGCAGCTCGAAAGAAGATATTTCAGCTTTTCAGTACCCATATAGTCTCCCCACCCATAAATAAATAAATTTCATGAGTTCAAGAATAATTTAGTAAATGAATGTCACAGCTATCTCTTCCCGTGTTTCTTTACATCAAGAAAGGATTCGGCTTGTTGACACAGTTTTCTTTAAATCTCATACATGCAAACTTCTTTAGGACAAAACAAGGATAAAACTTCACTCTAAGAAACTCAAAAAAATCGTAAACTTGGGCCTAAATAAGTCCACTTGCTCTAATGCATGCAAGTATTCATCCATGTTAAGACACCTATCCAACTACTTCTCTGTCTCTTTCCCCCAAAAATTTAACTTCATATTGACTCTTATAATGAGATCTTCCTGAATGATGATAAACTTAGTTGTAAATTACCAAGAAAGATTTCCATCTGTTTATTCCTAAAAACATTTAAAACCTATGATCCCACATATTCTGCAAATGATCACTAGGAAGTTCTCATTCTCAAAACTTGTCAATTTCGGACAGAGGAGGTGTTAATAACCTACATTAAATTAGCTACATGTTACACACTAAGAAAGTCACCTCATTTCAATAAAATATGGCTAATCTACATAAAAGAGGGCTTACAACACTAAGAATATAATCACCACCTTGATGACATAGTTTAAGTGGTCAATTTTTTCTCCACTAGCAAATACAATAAATTCAAGATTCAACATTTTTTTATAACAGTGGTCTGAGCCGACTTGTGCACACCTCGAATAATCATCCGGCCCTTACCACCTCCCGCCAATACAGGTGCTAGGGAACTCTACTTACTAAGACTTTGGCCGCTGGAGAAAAACTCTAGTGTTTTTTGAATGGGATTTGAATCAATACTGGGGTACAATAAATTTAAGATTCTGTTTTGCCCAATAACGACTCTTACCTATTAGATTCATCCAAAGTTTGAATACAGTGCCAATCATCACTATCGCCATTCTCTACCCAAACCTGCAGTTTCAAGCACCACTAGAGATTAGGTATTATAACTTACATATGAAAGAAAAACAAGTTGACTACCAATTCTATACCTGTAATAGGGGTATGAAAAGCAAGCAAGAATCTCTCTAAACAATAACAGAGAGAGATGGGGGGCGGGATGAAAAGTTAAACCTTATACCTTAATGGTGTTATCATAACTACATGAGAACAAAGTATCCAGAGATGGATTCCACTGAACCATCTTAACATCTTGTGTGTGTCCTTGTAACACTGAAACACAGTCAAACTCATTTCCAGGCAACACTTCCCATATCCAAACCGACTTATCTCGTCCACATGTCGCAAGCAGTGAGCCTGAATTATTCCAAGAAACGCTTTTCACTTCATTGTCATGACCCTGAACATTATCCGTAAGAAAAATAAGAAGGCAGACAAGAGTTAAGTAGATTTGTTGCCCATTAAAGAAAATGAAAAAGGTCAAATATAAAAGTAAATGTAAATTAGGATCACAAAGCAATATCAGCCAAATTAAAGGATTAAGCACAATTCCACAGGTAACAAATTCTCTTCTGAAGTTTATGTTGTGATATGCATAAGATAATAACGGACAGAAGATATTAGATTTGCCTACTTTGTGGAGGTTATTGTTAGAGCCGAGGTAATAAAATGAAAGAGAGACGGAAGCCAAAAGGTAACTGTACCTCCAAAGTGGAGACACACTCAAAGTCAACCCCAACATTTTCCCAAATAGCAGTGGTGGCATCAAAGCTAGCTGTTGCCAAACATTTGCCCGACGGTGACCATGCACATGATCTAACAGTCCGCGTATGTGTTTCCTCCAAAACAGCCTGCAAAATTTCCTTCAAATAGTCACTACAGCGTGGTTTTTATTCTTATAGGCTGAAAAGTTACTAGAGGATGAAGGCCATTTTATCTCTTGAGCATGGAAAGACTACTAGAGGAAGAAGAAAAAAGGAAGACGGAAAAAATGTACACCTTGCTTTGTGGCTGCACAACCCCATGTGTGCTTTCCAATAAATTTAATCAACTATCATAAGTAAATAATAATTCATAAAAGGTGAAACTTACCAAATCTCAGAATAAAGATCAAAGAACTAAAGCAGAATCTAGCACAACAGATTTGAAGCTGATACTCTCACATGTAACTCCTTTGTCCATATAGTTCCAGTGCATAAACTTCTTCCATGTGAAGAACTAATTTCTACTACTTCATAATTTTTATTTTTCTTGGACTAAACTGATACTTCATAGTAAACAAGTTATTAACAAGTTTTAGATTACCAATTACTAGAATAAAAATTGGATTTTTATTGCAGCTCTTTACTTAGTATCCACTGATAGTAGAGCAAATTCCAGATTGTCAAACACTACTGTTAATTTTTCACTTTGATCAGGTATTAGTTTTCCGTGGTATATCAACCAGAAAGTGATATTTTCATGCCAATAATGTTTTGTCTATTCCAACATAGAATTTCTTTACTACCTACTCCAAGTATCCAAAATTCAAATTTAGCAAAAGCTTCGATTTTGCTTATGACTAGACAAAAACCAAACCTGACACTGGAAAGAGCCTGTGGAGTTCTCTTCCCAGATTCGTACGGTTTTATCGCCGCTGCAGGAAGCGAATACAGCTGGAATACCATTGATTCCGGTAGCCGGTTTCCAAGCGACGCACCAAACCTTATCGGTGTGGCCTTCAAGCCTCTGAATCTCTCTCAGTTCAAAGTCTTCATCCTCAAAATTCATAGTAAAAACGGTGGAGCTGTGGTTGCAAACCTCTGTGTTGCCCAATTAAGTGGCGGAGTAGATAGGTCGATAGTTCAGAATAGTACACGCGCCGCCGTGATTGGTGGAGGGTTTAGAGGACTGCGGTCACCAGGGGAGGATGTATTATTTTCGGCTTCCTCTTTTGGTTGACGCGATGAACAGCTTCAGCTCATTTTGTTTAATTTTTCATTAATTGTTAATAATTAATTCACAAATGCTTTTCTTTTAATTAATTGATTGTTGATCTTTTTTGCTTTCACTTTATATTAATACTAGTAAAATTATCCGCGCTTTGCGCAGGAATTTAATATCACGGAATTTATAAAATAATACTTAAAACCTATCAGACATTAAAACTAAAATACTATATTATCTTTCATACAAGATTACGTAGTAACAAACATTAATAATGTAAAGGAAAATGAAAATTATTACATCTTATCATTTAGCCTTAATAACATAAGCATAAATTATAAATTAATGATTGTAAAAATACATATCATGATTTGTACCATAAGCAATAGTATTAGTGAGCCACTCAATATGAGCAAAGTATACAAATATTTAATTGTGAAGAAGAAGAAGAGGAGGAGGAGGAGGTTTAGAATTTTCGTTGTCTTAAAATGAGAGGAAATCCCTCTATTTATAGACAACAAAGGGTAGTGTGAACAAATGTTTGTGAGTAATTTCCCTAGATAGTCACTCATATTTGGGAAATTACATAGGAATATCATTTATGTTTGTTTTAGGACTACAATATCATCCAACTTTATATATATTTTCCTCAAAATATACTTGACACAAAAAATACATTATCCCTCTACTATGAATGATTTGCTACAATTTGTTCACCTACTCTTTCTTATGTGGTACCTCAAATTTCGTTGAATTTTGAACTTAATCAACTGTTACAAATAACCCTGAGATTTTTTAAGAAGAAGAAGAGAAGAAAACTTTAAAAAATCGTAGTTTAAAAGTGAGAGGAAACCCTCCATTTATAGCCAACAAATAGTAGTATTAATAGGTGTTAATTGTTCCTTATCAGAAAAGTTACAACCTTTCGTAAAAGTCACTGCTCATCGAAAAAATCACAACCTTTTGCAAAAGTCACAACTTATCTAAAAAGGCATAGCCCTTCGGAAAAGTCACAACCCTTTGAAAAAATCACAATCTTTCAGAAAAGTCACAACTCATTGAAAATGTCAAAACCCGTCAAAAAAGTCGCAACTCTTTGAAAAAGTCACATCTCTTTGAGAAAATCACAACCCTTTAATATGAAAGGGTATCTACATTTAATATAATACAAATAATTAAATTAATAAATAAAACAAATTAAGTATTTTTAATTGGGGTATTATAGTAATTCAACATTCATTTTAGGAGTTCATGATTTTAAGGTAGTATATATATATATATATTCATCTATACAAATAAGAAAATTGGAAGTAATTCAAATAACAAGTCGTAGTATCGCATATTTACTATTTGGTAACATTGTGAGAGTGATTATTTCTTAATAATTCTTCTAAAATTATATAGCTAAATTTTACATCTTTACTTATCATTGGGCTTCATGTTTTTTGTCTCAAAATTGTCATATTTTATTATTTCGCTATTTGAAGGTAATTTTATTTTATTTATGATGGAGTGATGTTTTCATTATAATATTAATAATTTTATTGATTTTTTTCTTTTAGGGGGGTAAATTTTGCATAGTATGATAGTAATATATTTTAAGAAATAATGATTCTTTTATTATTTGAAAGTTAAGATATTAGAGTTGATTTGCGCCTCATAATAATTTTTATATCATTTTGTTATTTATACTTGTAAAATCATGTTAGAAGCTTTGTTTTTTATTAGTTTTCTTAATCATATTTTTAATTAATTTAAATTATTGATGTATTTTTTTTAATTTTGTATTATTATATTAATTACTATATCATGAAATAAATATTTAATGATCCATAGGGCTTACTTCTCGCCTCAATATACTAAGTAAAACGTCTAGCCTCACGCCTCCGCCCTTTAAAACACGATATAATGCATGCCATTAGCTTATGTATTACTAGAACCTTATTTGGTACAGCTTGCATTAGTCATGCACTCTATATATTTAATATATGCATTAGCATGGTTAAAGACCCAATTGCCACTCAAAATCATTTTTACATTTTTTCCATCATATTTGTGGATGTTATTTTTGTAAATAAATGTTTTTTTTAAAAAAAATTGTGCAATGAATATCATTTTTAATACACCAAATCAAACAATGCATAAAAAATAATTAATGAAAGCATAACTAATGCAAACGTTTGCTAATCCACTCTATTTAGTATCATTATTATATACCGTACAAAATTATTAGAAATCATTTGACAGAGTGTAGTATATAAAATAATGTTAAATAAAGCGGATATGCCAACGTTTGCATTAATTTATCTCTCTTTTTCAACATCAAACTCGATCCCGGCCAATGAAATAGAATTTCCATAGGTTCTACTATATTAAGACAATAATTTATAATCTCGTCTGATTTTATACTTGTTGTGCCAATTTTATCAAAAGAAAATATTTTTAATATTTCAATAATAAGACAACTTTATAAAATTAATTATTTAAAGCTAAACTTTTAAATGAATTTATACAATAAAGTTTTTACATATTTTTTATTTGAATTTGTTTATAATAGTATTATTGTAGCCATTTGGTACATATCTATGCCATTCACAAATGCGTATGTAATGTTTTAGTAAACATTCAAGATTAATGTAGTATTTATTCAAATTTTCATTGCCTATGAATCTCAAAATTTTGTCATCAAGGATGTGTTTGGTATGGTATTTTTCAGTTTTCTTATGTTCGATTGGTTAAATTTTTCAAAAAGTATTTTTGCGATGAAAACAAGTTAGTTAAAAATAAAAAAAGATATTTTTTCTAATAAAAGTGGAAAAAATAAGTTCCAGAGTGACATTCCACTTTGTTAAAAAGATTACTAATCTTGATTCAAGAATAAATTTATGCCTCAAATTTAATTTAATTTTATCTCATATGAAGAACACGATAAACTAATCCAAGAATTATAATTCTAAGACTATAAGTATGAAATAACTTTATGTGCCTACCCTTTATCGCTAGCGATCTTGAACTTCAAAAATTATAATCTCAAGACTTTAATCTTGAAATAAGTTCGACTGCTTATCCCTAATTATCTAGCAACCTTAAATTTTAGATACAATATTATATTAACAAAAGGTGAAAGTGTTGTAAAACAAGAGGAAAATACAAGAATACTTAAACAAGAAAGGGAGACAAATGATGATGGAAAGTATAAAGTAGAGAGTCTTATTTAATCTCTTCAAAGGTGTATTTTACAAATGTGAATACTATCCTTTTATAGGATATTCAAGCCATTCTTTTACAGCATTTGACAAATACGTTAGTATAATATTTAATTAATACAATAAATAGATACATTACGTTAGGAATAGATTAAGAAAAGCATCCACAATTAAATGGATTTGTAACACTCCCCCTTAGATGTTTATAGATATTGTGCCTCGTTAAATCCTTACTAGGAAAAATTCAGTGGGAAAAAGCCTAGTGAAGAAAAAAGAATGTACATATCTTATAATACGCCTTGAGTGCCGCCTCATTAAAAACCTTACCAGGAAAACCCAATGGAACAAAACTTTGGTTAAGGGAAAAAAAGTACAACGTGTATTTTACTCCCCCTGATGAAAAAATTATTTGATATCTTGGAGACGACGCATTCCAATCTTTTAACTTAGCTTCTCAAATATTGATGTTGGCAATGCCTTAGTGAATAAATCTGCAAGATTGTCACTGGAGCGAATCTGTTGAACATTTATCTCACCGTTTTGTTGAAGATCATGTGTGAAAAAGAACTTCAAAGAAATATGCTTTGTTTGGTCTCCTTTGATATATCCTCCCTTTAATTGAGCTATGCAAGCAACATTAACTTCATAAAATATTGTTGGAATCTTTGTTTGCACAGAAAGACCGCATAATTGCAAAATGTGTTGATCGTTAATCTCAACCATACGCACTCTCGACTGACTTCATGAATGAGTATTATCTCTGCATGATTTGAAGAAATAGCAACTATAGTTTGCTTCATCGAACACCATGATATAGTTGTACCACCATATGTGAATAAATAACATGTCTAAGATCTGGCTTTATGTGGGTCAAATAAATATCCCACATCTGCATAACTGATAAATTCTGACTTGGATGCATTAGAATACAACAATCCCATATCAATTGTTCCTTGAAGATATCTGAATATATGCTTAACACCTTTCCAATGTTTTCTTGTTGGACATGAGCTAAAAATCTCACCAATAAACTTACTGCGAAACAAATATTTGATCGTATTATTGGCAAGGTACATTAGTGGCCCAATAGCACTAAGATATGGAGTTTCATCATCAAGAAGCTCTTTATCCTTTTCTTGAGATCGGAATGGATCTTTATTTATATCAAGAGTTCTCACAACTATCAGGGTACTCAATGAGTGTGATTTATCCATGTAAAATCACTTCAAAACCTTTTCAGTATATGTCGATTGATGGATAAATATTTCATTTGTCAAATGTTCAATCTGAAGGCCAAGACAAAATTTTGTCTTACCAAGATCTTTCATTTCAAATTCTTTCTTCAAACACTCAACATCTTTTGAAAGCTCTTTAGGAGTTCCGATGATGTCAACATAAATTGATATTATTACAAATTCAGATTTTGACCTTCGTATAAAAATATAAGGACAAATAGAGTCATTCTTATATCCTTCTTTTAGCAAATATTCACTAAGACGATTATACCATATTTGCCGTGATTGTTTCAATCCATATAAGTAATTTTGAAGCTTTATTGAACAACTTTCTTTCGAATTTTTATATGTTTCAGGCACTTTGAGTGCTTGAGGGATTTTCATAAAAATATTGTGGTCTAGTGAGCCATATAAATAGGTTATAACAATGTCCATTACATGCATTTCAATCTTTTCGTGAACTGTCATATTTATTAGATACCTGAAGGTAATTGCATCTACCACAGGAGAATATGCCTCCTCATAATCAATGTCAAGCCTTTGCGAAAATCCTTGTGCCACAAGTCGTGCTTTATATCTCACGACTATACTATTTTCATTGCGTTTACGCACAAAAACCCATTTTACCCCACTGGCTTGACACCGTCAGGTGTTCAGACTATTGGTCCGAAAATTTCACGTTTTTCAAGTGAAGTCAATTCAGTTTGAATTGTTTCCTTCCATTTTGACCAATCAATTCTCTGTCTACATTCTTTGACAAATTTTGATTCCAAATCCTCATTTTGTTGCATTATTTCAATAGCAACATTATAGGCAAAATATATTATCCCCCATAATATTATTTCGATTTTACTTTTTTCTCGTCAAGACATAATTTATTGAGATTCTTTCATTCTCATTATTTTCAAGTACACAAACCTCCTCAGTGGTGTCATCATTTATTATATCTCGGAGCTCTTCATGAGAAATTGCCTCCATATTATGATCACCTTGATCATTTATTCCTTTTCTTTTTCGAGGATTTTTATCCTTGTAACAAATTGGTCTACCACATTTTAAGTGTGGTCCAGACTCGTTTGCCTTAACATTTTGTCCTATCGGGACATCAACTCGAACTTGAGCATTAACAACTGGGATATATGATTTAGTAACTCGTGGAAGGTTAGTAAATGCATCCAGTAGTTGATTTGCAATATCGTGCAAATAAATCATCTTTTGAACTTTTTGCTCATATTGATTTGTCCGGGGATCTAAATGAGACAGTGAAAGTGAATTTCAATCTATCTCATTTTCCAACTGTTTTTACTCTCCCCCTAATGTTGGGTATACTGATTCATCAAAATGACAATCAACAAACCTTGCCGTAATAAATCTCGAGGTCTAGGTTCCAACTATGTTATAATAGAATGAGATTTATACCCAACATATATCCCCAACCTTCTTTGGGGCTCTATCTTTGTACGTTGTGATGGAGCAATTGGGATATATACCGCACAATCAAAGATTCTAAGATGGGAAATGTTTGGATCCTGACTAAAAACCAATTGCAATGGGGAGATGTCATGATAGTTGATTGACCTTATGCGCAGAAGTGTTGCTGCATGCAAAATAACATGTCCCCATATTGAAACAAGCAACTTTGTACTCATCAACAATAGTCTAGCTATCAATTGGAGACGTTTAATCAATGACTCTGCTAGACCATTTTGAGTATGAACATGTGCAACAGGATGTTCAACTGTTATTCCAGTGGACAAACAATAATCATTAAATGCCTGAGATGTAAACTCACCAGCATTATCAAGACGAATTGGTTTTTTGCATAATCTGAAAATTGTTCTTTTAACCTTATTATTTGAGCCAACAACCTCGCAAAAGTCATATTGCGAGTTGATAATAAGCACACATGTGACCATTTTGTAGATGCATCTATCAAGACCATATAATATTTAAATGGTCCACATGCAGGGTGAATAGGTCCACATATATCACCATGTATTCATTCCAGAAATGCAGGGGATTTCACCCCAACCTTAGCCGTTGATGGTTTGATAGCCAATTTTCCTTGAGAACAAGCGGCACAAGAGAATTTCTTTGATTGAAAAACATTTTGGTTATTCAAAGTATGACCATGTGAATTCTCAATTATTTTGCGCATCATATTATAATCGGGATGGCCCAATCGGTCATGCCAAATGATAAAATCATTAGAACCAGTAAACCTTTTGTTTACTATGGCATGTGATTCAACCGTACCAATATTTGTATGGTACAATTCAAAGAAAGTGCAGGCAATTTTTCATCCATAGTTTTCTTCTCCACATTTATTGTAGTAATATAAAGGTATTCAACCTTTCATTCATTCACAGTCTCAACATGATATCCATTTTGGCGAATAACCTTGAAACTTAACAAGTTTCTTTGAGACTTACTACAATACAATGCATTATCAATTACCAATAATGTTACTCCAGGTAGTAATAAGGCCGCTTTTCCAGAACCCTCAATCAATTTTGTACTACCGAATATTGTGTTAACATATGCTTTTTTCATAATCAAATGAAAGAAATATTTCTTTTCTCTTAGCATCATATGAGTTGTGGCACTGTCCAGAAGGCACATATCTTCATTACTCATCTTGGATCCAACTGAAGATTGGGAAATTTTATTTATCTTCATAAAAATAAAAATACATAATAAGAAGTACAAAACTTAACAAAAGAAAATTTAAGTACATGAACTTTAAGTATGACATTAAAAACACATAACGACATAATTCATTTCCCAGTTCCATTATCAATCTTCAATTGAGATCCCCAAAGAAGTCCTCAGTTTCTAGATGAGTAATATCATTGAACCCTTCAAAAACATCATCTTTCAATGCTAAATTTGTCTCAACATTCTTATCATATGTTTAAGAAGACCTTGCCTTAACATCGTCTTTGAGAGTCAAATGTAACTCCACTTGAGCATTAGAAGAGGAGGCACCGCCTTTATTTCCTTTCCTTATAAAGGAATTTTGATATAACCTGACAAAATGCTCAGGTGCACGATATTCATTTTTCCAGTGACCTTTAAGGCCACAACGATGACAGTGACCGCCCTTGCCTTTTGAAGGATTATTTTGAGAACCCATATTGTTCTCTCTTTTGTTATGACTACCACTTCGACGATTATTATATCGTCTTTTATCTATGCCACACCCACGCACATTATCATGGCCTTAATTATTTTTGTCTTATTTTAGACTGATCGTGTGCTTCTACCCCATGTGCTTCCGATAATGGAGCACTTCAAGTGGGATGGGCTTTATGATTTCTCATAAAAAAAAGTCATTATGTTGCTCAGCCACCAGAAGTCATGAGATCAAATCAAAGTATTTCTGAAAACCTTTTTCACGGTTTGGTTGATGTAATATCATATTAGAGGCATGGAAAGTAGTTAGCTTTTCCAACATGTCCTCATCTTTTATATTTTCCCCACATAATTTCAATTGGGAAATGATTCTAAATACAACAGATTATACTCAATTACAGTTTTATAATATTGAAACCGTAAGTGCATCCATTCATAATGAGGCCTTGGCAATACCGTTGCCTTGAGGTGGTCATACCTCCCTTTCAAACCTATCCACAATTCAAGCAGATCTTTTACCGTCAAGTATTCAACCTTCAGGCTTTCATCAAGATGATGACTGATCTTAGGCATATTTATATGCCTAAGTTGTCAGTATTTGCCCATGAAATTGATTGAATTAAAGAATGATCTTTAGTTATTAGCTTGATTTTCATGTAACTTGCTATGATTGTTCACTAACACATATGATTAGTTGTTTCAGGGACTTTTAAAGAAGTGGGAGTTGATTTGGAGAAGAAGAAGTGAAAAGGAGAAAACAAAATGACTAAGGCAAAAAGATACAGTGGCTGGCGTGCTGAGAGGCACGACGCGCCACTATTGGAATGGCTGGGACACTTCTTAGGCGCTCTGAGAAAGGCACCGCGCCAAGGAGGAAATGACTGGGACGCTTCTCAGGCGCACTGAGAGGCGCGACACGCCAAAGAGAAAATGAGAGGTGCCTGGCTGGCGCACTGCCATGCGCGGCGCGCCAACACTGAAATGACTGGGGCATGTTCCAGGTGCGACACCCCAGCCATATCCCGACTTTTCCAGCTTAAAAAGTGTTAAATAAATCCTTAGGGATTTATTGTAGCGTTCGACTTTTATTGGGTGTGCAAGAAAAAGTATCAACGTTTGTAATAGGTTTTGATCTTCTAACTCTTCTATTTTCCAGAAATCGCATGAACAATTGTATTTTGTGGTTTTCTAATAGCATGAGTGGCTAAACGCCCTAGTTCTGGTGCTGTAGCTACGAATGGATTGTTATTAAAGGCTTTTGAATTATATACTGGTTGTCATTATAAGTTACTTTTATATTCTTGTTTTAATATTTCATGCTTGATCACCATGAGATAAATATATTGTCTAATCTTAAAATTGAGAGAGACGGAATTAGATAGACCAGAGAATATAGAGAGCTCGATCGACCCATTTGATTGAGGTAATTAGTGTTCAGGCGTGACGCCCGAACGAACAACTTGCTTAGTTACGAAATAGGATGAAATATAAATGCTCGCTAGTTAGCCTATTTATCCCCGCTCAACGATGTAGTTAGGTAGCTAATTGGAGTAGGCGACGAGAGGTGTGTAGCCCGACTCATTTAATTAACCCTATAAACCAGTAACTTGACAACTAAAATTAGTTCTAAGCCGATAATATGATATATGAGATTCAATACATTCGGCAGCCCTGGAATTGTCTTTTACTTTCTTGAAACATTATCTTAAAGTCGTTCATAATTGGTTATTATTAGTTATTGCATAATTCGTAGTAGTAGTAAACATCAATCACCAACTCTTGAAAATGTTACTTTTACTTTTATTTGTAGAATTAAGTGGTAGATATAAATCAATCATAAGTCCCTTGGGAACGATACATCGTTTCATTAAGAATCTATATTACTTGCGCGACCACGTACACTTGCGTGTATATTAGGGAGCAACAAGTTTTTGGCGCCGTTGTCGGGGACTTAGAAATTGATTTATATTTGATTTTCTTAAGTCTACAATTAGAATATTTAGGTATTAATTACTTGATCTTAGCTTGTTTATTGCAGGCACTTGACTTTCAAGTCTGGCTCAGAAAGAAGAATTTGTCGAACCAGACAGCAAACCCGAAAGAGCTTTACGTCGACACAGGAAAATGGCTAATCAAGGACATCATGGGGAATTGGGGTTAGGTCTTTGGGGGAAACAATGATGATAATAATCAAGACAACGTGAATAACCTAGAGAATCGGAACAACCAAGAGAACTTGAATAACTAAGATGTACCCCCTGTAGTACCCGCAAGGCCCGTCCGTGATGTGGCAGTCCCACTCAGTCAATTTGGCATTTAGTATTAGGAAACCTCTATCGGAGGGTAGATTTGAACTAAACAGGGCATGGTATAACTTCTCCATTCTAATAGGCAATTCACGGGTCTCCCCTATGAGGATCCTCAAATCCACCTTAGGAACTTTATAGATATTACTGATACATACATCCCAACTGGAGTCTTATCGGACTATGTGAGGCTGACGTTGTTCCCATACTCATTGTTAGGAGCCGCAAAGCGTTAGTTAGATTCTGAGCCACCAAACTCCATCACTACCTGGGATTCTCTAGCAAAGAAGTTCTTGAGTCGATTCTTCCCATCCAAGAAAACCGATAAGCTGAGGAGTGAGATATTAAGCTTTAATCAAAACCAGGGAGAGGACATGTACCAAGTATCAGCTCGTTTTAAACAAATATTGAATGCCTGCCCGCACCACATGCAAACTAATGAGGTGCTTGCTCACACTTTCTTTGAGGGTTTAGATTATAATGCACGTGTGCTTTTGAATAGTGCAGTAGGGGGACAAGCCCTAGAAAAAACCTATGAGGAGTTGTTTGACTTACTCGATAGACTCTTCGAAAGGAACCCAGGGTATGAGGGGGAAATGCCTAGAACCACAACCCAAAGGGCTACGGGAAATTTAGATGTAGATCAAGCCACCGCCATAAATGCCAAATTAGATGTGATGCAACACAATATAGCCATGTATTTCAAACAAATGTCCTTAAATCAATCACCGGTTAACATGGTACAACATACATCAAATTAGTGTGGGGTATGTGGTAGTGAAGCTCATAAAATCGAGCAATGTGAGGCAAACCCAAATTCCGTAATCTATTTGGGTAATGCGCAAAGGGGTAGAGGTCAGCAAAACTATGGTAACATTTATAACCTTAGTTGGAGGAACCATCCTAACTTCTCATGGGGTGGGAACCAAAACCAAAATCAAGCTCAAGGGGCTAACCAATACCGTTATCAAGGGGGTGGGCAACATTACCAAAATCCTAACCAAGGCGCAAATCCTAGTGTACCAAAATGGGGGATGACCAATGAAGAGCTACTTCAAAAGCTCATGACTGAAATAGGGACCAAAATAAATGCTATGATAGATAAGCAGGATGAGAACATCAAAAACATCCAAATGTCCCAAATGAGTTTAGAGAAATAAGTTGTGCAAGTAGCCAATTCTCTGAACTTGCATCCCCAAGGTGGGCTGCCCGGTGATACTGAACCCAACCCAAAGCAACTGTATGTGGTAAGTACTAGAAGTGGGTTACAATTAAAAAAACTAGCTCCAAAGAATAGAGACACTGAAGCAGGTACCATAGAAAAGAAAGTGGAAGAGATAGTAAAAAGCTCCAATGTTGAGGTACCTGTTCCTCAAAAGAAATTACCACATCCGTTTCCACAAAGGCTCAAAAAGCAGAATGAGGATGAATGCTTCGGTAAGTTTCTCTCTCTCCTTAAACAAGTTCACATTAATCTGCCTTTGGTTGACATTTTGCAGGGTATATCGAAGTATGCTAAATACGTGAAGGATATAGTGGCTAGCAAGAGGAGGCTCACGGAGTATGAAACTGTAGCACTTACTGAGGAGTGCAACTCTAGAATCCAAAATAGCCTACCTAAAAAGTTAAAAGATCCGGGTAGTTTTACTATGCAGATTACAATTGGGCAAATTGTTCATGCCCGGGGGTTGTGTGATTTGGGAGAAAGTATAAATTTGATGCCCTTGTCATTGAATCAAAAGCTTGGGTTGGATAGTCCAAAACAAATCACTGTTATTCTTCAACTCGCTGATAGATCCATTGCTAGGCTAGAGGGGGTGGTAGAAGATGTGTTAGTTCAAGTAGGTTCCTTGATTTTTCTTGTGGATTTTGTGGTCTTAGATTTTGAACCCGATTATGAAGTTCCATTCATTTTGGGACGTCCGTTCTTGGCCACGGGTAGGGCATTGATTGATGTAGCAGTTGGTCAATTAACTATAAGGGCACATGATAGGTTGAGGTATTTGATGTTTACCGCGCTTTAAAATTGCCTTTTATCTATGAAGAGTTGTTTGCTATTATCGTGGTTGATCACATAGTAGAATCACAAGTAGTTGTGCCCGAAGATCCCTTAGAGAGAGTAGTAGTAGGTCATGAGGTGGATGTAGATACTGAGGCTCAAGAGATAGAAACATGTTTGAATCTAGCAATGGTTGACACTCATAAGCTTTGAGCGTAGTCATTAGATCGTGAGTTAGGGCCCCCACCAAAGCCATCAATAGAAGAAGCTCCCAAGCTGGAACTAAAAACTCTGCCGGCTCACCTAAGGTATGCTTACTTGGGTGCTAACGAAACTTTTCATGTTATACTTTGTGCAGAGTTGTTTGAATTACAGGTTGATGCGGTATTGAGGATCTTAAAGCGGAGGAAGAAAGCGATTGGATGGCAGATGGCTGATATTCATAGGGAAGATGATCACAAACCAAGTGCACAACATCAACGTCGGCTAAATACTTTGATGAAAGAAGTGATAAAGTGGCTAGATGCTGGAATTGTGTACTCGATCTCCGATAGTAAGTGGGTAAGTTCGGTGCAATGTGTTCCTAAGAAGGAAGGTATGACAGTGGTAAGGAACAAAAAAAATGAGTTGATTCCTACTAGAACAGTGACCGGTTGTAGAATTCGTATGGATTACCGGAAACTAAATGATGCCACCCGAAAAGATCACTACCCCGTTCCCTTCATTGATCAGATGCTTGACTGACTAGCAGGGCAGGAGTACTATTATTTCTTAGATGGGTATTCCAGATACGACTAGATCTTAATTATTCCCGAGGATCAGGAAAATACCACGTTCACTTGTTCTTATGGTACCTATGATTTCAAGCACATGCCATTCGGACTTTGCAATGCACCGGTGACTTTTCAAAGGTGTATGATGGTCATTTTTCATGATATGGTGGAAGACTTTGTAGAGGTATTCATGGATGATTTATCCGTCTTTGGGAAGTCTTTTGAGGTATTTCTCCAGAATCTTGATAAAGTGCTTGCTAGATGTGAGGACACTAACTTAGTTCTAAATTGGGAAAAGTGTCATTTTTTTGTTAGAGAGGGGATAGTGTTGGGTCACAAGGTGTCGAAGTCGGGTTTAGAGGTTGCTAAGGCCAAGGTAGAAGTTATTGAGAAATTACCCCCTCCCATTTCTGTAAAAGGGGTGCGTAGTTTTCTTGGTCATGCAGGTTTTTATCGGCGATTCATCAAGGATTTTTCCAAGATTGCAAGACTTATATGCAGTCTTTTGGAGAAGGAGGTGAAGTTTGACTTTGATGAGATGTGTTTGAAAGCTTTTGAGATGTCGAAGAGGAACTTAATTGAGACTCCCATCTTAATTGCTCCTGATTGGGAATTACCATTTGAACTCATGTGTGATGCAAGCGATGTAGCAGTGGGTGCAGTGTTGGGACAATGAAAGAATAAAGTGTTCCACTCGATCTATTATGCAAGCAAGACCCTTGACTCTACATAAATGAATTACACAGTGACTGAGAAGGAGATGCTAGCTCTAGTGTTCGCCTTTGACAAGTTCAAATCGTATTTGGTAGGTACTAAAGTGATTGTTTTTACTGACCATGCAATTATTAGGTACCTATTCAACAAGAAGGATGCTAAACCAAGGCTAATTCGGTGGATATTGCTTCTCCAAAAATTTGACCTTGAGATTAAAGATAGGAAAGGTACTGAAAATCAAATAGTTGATCAATTGTCTAGGTTGGAGGATTTTTCCCATGTGAATGAAGGTGAGCAAATCCGGGAAGAGTTTCCAGATGAACAATTGATGGCATTAGATATCTCTCAGATCTTTTACCGTCAAGTATTCAACCTTCAGGCTTTCATCAAGATGATGACTGATCTTAGGCATATTTATATGCTTAAGTTGTCAATATTTGCCCATGAATTGATTGAATTAAAGAATGATCTTTAGTTATTAGCTTGATTTTCATGTAACTTGCTATGATTGTTCACTAACACACATGATTAGTTGTTTAAGGGACTTTTAAAGAAGTGGGAGTTGATTTGGAGAAGAAGAAGTGAAAAGGAGAAAAAAATGATTAAGGCAAAAAAATACAGTGACTGGCGTACTGAGAGGCGCGATGCGCCACTACTGGAATGGCTGGGACACTTCTCAGGCTCTCTAAGAGAGGCGCCGAGCCAAGGAGGAAATGACTGGGACGCTTCTCAGGCGCGCTGAGAGGCGCGACATGCCAAGGAGAAAATGAGAAGCGCCTGGCTAGCACACTGCCAGGCGCGGCGCGCCAACACTGAAATGACTGGGGTATATTCCAGGCGCGACACCCCAGCCATATCCCGATTTTTCCAGCTTAAGAAGTGTTAAATAGGATTCCTAATTGTAGTAGGTTTTGTCTCCAAGTTTCCCAACTCTTATAAATAAACCCTTAGGGCTCCATTGTAGCGTTCGACTTTTATTGGGTGTGCAAGAGAAAGTATCAATGTTTGTAATAGGTTTCGATCTGCTAACTCTTCTATTTTTCGGAAATCGCATGAACAATTGTATTTTGTGATTTTCTAATACCATGAGTGGCTAAACACCCTAGTTCTGGGGTTGTAGCTACAAATGGATTGTTGATTATTAAAGGTTTTTTGAATTAATTTTTGATTGTCATTATAAATTTTTTCTATATTCCTGTTTTAGTATTTCATGCTTGATCACCATGAGATAAATATATTGTCTAATCTTAAAATCGAGACATGCGGGATTAGATAGACCAGAGAATATAGAGAGCTCGGTCAACCCATTTGATTGAGGTTATTAGTGTTCAGGAGTGACGCCCGGATGAATAACTTACTTGGTTACGAAATATGATGAAATATAAATTCTCGCCAGTTAGTCTATTTATCCCCGCTTAACGATTTAGTTAGGTGGCTAATTGGAGTAGGCGACGAGAGGTGTGTAGCTCGACTCATATAATTAACCCTATAAACCAATAACTTGACAACTAAAATTAGTTCTAAGCCGATAATATGATACATGATATTCAATACATGTTGCAGCCCTAGAATTGTCTTTTAGTTACTTGAAACATTATCTTAAAGTCGTTCATAATTAGTTATTATTAGTTATTGCATAATTCGTAGTAGTAGTAAACATCAATCACCAACTCTTGAAAAGGTTACTTTTACTTTTATTTGTAGAATTAAGTGTTAGATATAAATCGATCATAAGTCCCTTGGGAAAGATAACTCGTTTCATTAAGAATCTATATTACTTGCGCGATCACGTACACTTGCGTGTATATTGGGGATCAACTATGACGAAGGGAAATCATAGCCTTCACTTTATCCTGACTTGATGCCTTATTCCCTTTGATTATACTATCACCAAGACCCTTAGCGGTACGGTGAATTTCAGCATCAAGTACCCATGACAAATAGTTCTTTCCAGAAATGTCAAGTGCCACAAATTCAAGCTTTGACAAATTCGACATGGTGGAAACTATCATAAAATAATTGAGTTAATATTATGATGTTGGTTTCTTTATAATAAATGGTAAATTAATGTTCAAATAATAAAGTATAATACGATTATAAAATATATTATATGTTATATGCATGCACATTGAATGTCTCAAAAGCATGTAAACTCATGAAGTATTGAAACGGTAGACTTAATATATTTTCTTAATTCTTCTACAATATTTATTACTTGTTTCAATAGATATTAACGCCAAAGTTTTGTAAGAATTTCAAGTCATATTTAAGACAATATTCTTCTTCTTTATGACACACAAATACTTATCATAAATGTATGACAAGAAAATATTACAAGTATTTTAACTAGTATGCTATCATATTGCTTAGTAATTAATTTAGAGTTATAAGTTAGTAACATATAAATAGCATAATAATATAAGCCTTAAACATATTGATTATTATGCCTAGTAACATAATAATACCTAAAACAAGTTATGTATGCAGTAATTAAATCTTAGATCAAAGACTTCTGTAAGTCCTATTAGAGATGTATACCTGACTCGGAAAGAAAATTGATTAACTTTCAGGAAAAAAAATAATCCCAAATTGGTTAGAGACCCGTGTTGATAACGTGTTGTAAAACAAGAGGAAAACACAAGAATACTTAAGCAAGAAAGGGAGACAAATGGTGATGGAAAGTATAAAGTAGAGAGTCCTATTTAATCTCTTCAAGGGTATATTTTACAAGGGTGAAGACTACCTTTTTATTGAATATTCAAGCCATCCTTTTACAACATTTGACAAATACATTAGTATAATAGTTAATTAATACAATAAATAGATACATTACGTTAGGAATAGATTAAGAGAAACAACCACAATTAAATGGATTTGTAATAGAAATATATTTTTTACACTATAGATACAATTTAAATGATTATTGTATGTTAGTAATTTATTTTTTCTGGCTATTATATTAGATTTAACATTGAGAGTTAGGAAAACATACATGGTGTTGACACCCAATTTTGGATTTCCACAATATAAATTAATCATTTCGAGTTTCTTCAATTGCAAACGATTTGAAATAATTAGTTTTATAAAAAAATATGTATACTTTGCAAGTTATTTTAAATAGTTTTGTCACTTTTTATAATTTTTAGATAATATATATGTTTTACATAATTATGTATATAATTAGTATATTTTATGATTATTCGAAAATCGTCTCAAAAAGATTTTGTTTTAATTAAATATTTGGTTAATTAGTTTAGTAATAGTTTATATTTTTTAGATTAATTAGTTTATTATTTTATTTCGTTAAGATTAAGAGGCTCATTAATTAATTTATGTTAATTTATTTTTTTCAAGTTTTAACCAAATTTGGTCATTGTTTAATTTCAATTTTCCGCCAACATCTTAAACGCATCAAAAGAACAAGTGTTGGGCCCTCTTCTTTCAATTTTCCAGCAGCCCATGTTTTCTCTTTAAAATCCCAGCCCATTTCCAAATACCCAGCCCAAACAACTCCAAACATAATACAATACAACTGCGTACAACAACCAAAACAGTACCCCCCGACCCACTCATATACGCGTGCTCTTCTTCTTCAGGGAGCAAAATCACGAACAAACCTAGAAAAATCGACCCAAATCCAGTAGCGATCCAGCAACCCGAGCCCACTCTCGTTGTGTCGTCTTCTTACTCTCTCCCTCATCATCCGTACGCGAGAATGTTGGAGGACAAGGCCAGGTGTCTCCATCTCCTTTCGAGTTCGTCCTTGAATCAGAATCAAGCGGCCCTCCGATACAGATTGAGGTGGAAGAGAGTCCAAGCAAGGAGATGGAGGTTGTTGAGAGGTTTACCTTAGGCTTGTTTAGTGGTACCTAGTCGTTATGTTGGTTAGACTGTTTGTCCCTTTTTGGTTTTGCCCTTAAGTTATGTTATTTATACTTTTGACCCCATAATTGTTAGAAAGGTCCCTATCCAGTCCTTTTACTTTTTCTGCAGAAATAGTACTAATAGTACTGTATGTTCCTTATCTCTTAAGGAGAAGGATAGTGAGTCGTCTAAGGTTAAGGTACTATATATTGTAATGTTCTTCTTATTAACATTATCAATGAAATATACCCTAGCCGTAATTAGTTAGTTTCAGCTTAACTTATTCTTTTCTTCATTGTTAGTTACAATTCCATTGTTAAGTCCCAGCTCTTCTATTCTGCATCATTTGGTATCAGAGCACTTTCTTGAGCTCTCTCGTATCTAGTTATGGGTTCTGAGATGAATGAAATCAAATCTATGTTTGAGAGGATGACAACAGATATTGCTAACCTTACTGTTAGACAAACTCAATGGGAAAACCAACATGAAAAGGCCTTTGGTGAGCTTAAAGAATCTTTGGAGGAAGTGAGAAGGTTTGATAGAGGAAAGAGTGTTGAGGGTCAAGATGGCAGTGATGAGATTTACACTCCCTCTGGGAATCCAATGGCATGGGTACCTCCCCCTGCAGGGAGACCAACTATGCCTCCTTACTCCCCAGCAGGATATCCTTTAGGAGTAAACTTCATGCCCCAAAATTCTGCTAACATTGGTCAGAATTCTTATTCCCTTCTAACTGGCCAAGCACAGGTGGGAACACAAGGAGGAGATGGTGTTACAGGACCATCTATGCAGACCAATCATCACTATAGTGGCCTAACTATGACAAGAATGACAAAGCTGGAGTTCCCTCGTTTTAATGGCACTAATTTAAGAGTCTGGCTGTGCAAGGTGGAGCAGTTATTTTCCTTGGATGAGATAGATTACAGTCAAAGGGTTAAAGTGGCTTCCATTCATTTTGATGACATAACCATTGAGTGGCATTTGGCTTACATTAGAAGCAGGAACCACATTTCCCTTCTTGGGAGGAATATGTATATGCATTGATGGATAAGTTTGGAGATGAGTATGCAGACCCCATGTCTAAGTTAAAGCTGGTTAAACAGAATGGCCTTGTAGAAGATTATCAAAAAGAATTTGACAAGATCATGACAAGGTTGGTTATACTTCTAGAATATGCAATCAGTGGCTTTATCATTGGGCTGAAACCAGAGATAGGGTTCACTGTAAAGAACCATAGGCCTTATTCATTACCCCAGGCATACCAATTGGCAAGAAACACTAAAGCTCAGGTGAACGCCCAATTCAGGTTGGCTAAGTCTTCTTTGTACAGTGGGGGATCTAGCCAAAACAAGGGAGCATTTCTCGGGGTTAGTAACAGGAGAGTCACTTATAGGAAAGAGTATCAAGCCCCAAAAAGGGATCACAGTGTGAGCCTCAATAGAAGCAACACCAGGAGACTCACTCCAGCTAAGATGAATGAAAAAAGACAGAAAGGCCTCTGCTTCTTTTGTGATGAGAAGTTTGTCCCTGGTCACAAATGTAATGCTGCTAAACAACTATACTTGCTGGAGGTATGTGATGAAGAAGAACCAGAAGAGGAGCCTGAACCAGATGTCCAAGAGGTACTTGAAGTGGAAGTTGAAGATATGGAGAAGTGTGAGATCTCTATTCATGCCTTGAATGGAATTTTGGGATTTCACACACTTAGGGTGGTGGGGTACAGTGAAAAAAGACCCATTAATATTCTCATAGATCCAGGTAGCACTCACACTTCATTGATGAAGAAGTAGCCAGATAGTTAGAGCTTAAGGTGCTAATAGTCAGACCTCAATCCATCAATGTTGCAGATGGGGGTAACAGATAGACCACTGAGATGTGCAAGGGTCTTCTCTAGATGATGCAAGGGACCACTTTTGTGGATAACTTCTTATTGTTTCCTTTGAGATCATGTGATATGATCTTAGGGGTGCAGTGGTTGTTACCCTTGGGAGACCTCCAGCTGAACTTCCAAAAACTCACCTTGGCTTTTATGTACCAAGGCCAGAAGGTGCAATTGCAAGGAAATAAGGAGAATACTAGGATGGTTAATGCCAAGGGGTTAGATAAAATGACTCAAAATGGTGGACAATTGTTCATGATTAGAGTCTTGCCTACAGAAGACTCAACAGTAGAAACAACAAGAGAAATACGCCCTGGAATTATAGCATTGACTGAGGAGTTCCACCTGTTATTTGGTGATCCAAAACAACTTCCTCCTTCCAGGTCCACTTTTGATCACAGGATTCCATTGCAAAAGAATAGTAATCCAGTGAACAATAGACCTTACAAGTATTCCTTAAGGCAAAAGGACATCATTGAACAACTAGTCCAAGAAATGCTTGACCAAGGCATAGTTCAACCAAGTTGTAGCCCATATACCTCACATGTGGTGCTAGTGGGGAAAAAGGATGGCTCTTGGAGATTGTGTGTGGATTACAGGGCCTTGAACAAGATCACCATCAAGGACAAGTTTCCTATTCCTATCATTGAGGAATTGTTGGATGAGTTGGGGGGTTCAAGGGTTTATACTAAGCTGGACTTAAGGTCAAGCTATCACCAGATAAGAATGGCCCAAGAATATGTGTAGAAGACTGCCTTCAGGACACACTCAGGTCACTTTGAATACCTAGTGATGCCCTTTAGTCTCACAAATGCTCCCTCAAGTTTCTAGGGACTCATGAACCATGTATTCAAGTACCATCTCAGGAAATTCATCTTAGTTTTCTTTGATGACATCCTTGTCTATGGTCAGAACATGGAGGAGCATCTACAACACTTGAGAGTTGTCTTTGACCTGTTAATCAAACACCAGCTCTTAGTTAGGAAAAGCAAATGTTCTTTTGGAGCTTCTAAGGTGGAATACCTAGGACACTTCATTTCTGCTGAAGGTGTGGCCACTGATCCTAAGAAGATTGTTGTTGTTCAAGAATGGCCAACTCCCAATTCTGTAAAAGAGCTGAGGGGATTCTTGGGGTTGGCTGGTTACTACAGAAGATTTATAAGAAGGTATGGTTGGATAAGCTAGCCCATAACTGATCTTCTTAAGAAGAAAGGGTTTGTCTGGAATGATAAGGCAACAATGGCTTTCAACCAGCTCAAGAGAGCTTTGATAAGTGCACCTGTACTCAGCTTGCCTAGCAGTACACTACAGTTTGTAGTGGAGAATGATGCCTGTGACACTGGAATTGGGGAAGTCTTGATGCAAGAAGGGCATCATCTAGCTTATCTAAGCAAGGGATTAGCACCTAGGCATTAAGGTTTGTTTGTGTATGACAAGGAATTACTAGCTTTGGTCCTGGCAGTAACCAAATGGTCCCAATAACTTTTAGGGAGACAATTTGTAGTAAGAACAGACCAGAAGGCCCTAAAGTTTTTACTGGATCAGAAGTTACACACAGGTACTCAGCTGAAATGGATAGCCAAACTAATGCAATTTGACTTCCAGATTGAATACAAGAAGGGAAGAGAGAATAAGGCTGCTGATTCTCTCTCCAGGGTGCCAGCAACACATTTATTCTTGTTGTCTATTATCCCTATGGAAACTAACCTTTTCCATAGGATCAAGACTAGCTGGGAAGGAGATGATAAGTTGAAGGAAGTCATCCAGAAGATAATAGATTAAGGAGAGGGCCAAAAAGGGTTTACTTATTACAATCAGCAGCTCAGAAGGTATGGTAAGATAGTGGTAGGACAGGATGAGCAACTCAGGCAAGACATAATGCAGATTTGGCATAATAGAATCAATAGTGGTCACTCAGGAATGGAAAACATATATAGGAGAATATCCCAGCTATTCTACTGGAAGAATTTGAGAGATGACATTAACGAGTATGTTAGAAGTTGTTTTGTATGCCAAAGGAGCAAGTATGATGATCACCAGGCCTCATGCAGCCACTAGTTATTCCTACATCAGCTTGGTCCAACATTAGCATGGACTTCATTGAGGGCCTTCCAAAGTCAAAAGGAAAACTACCATCATGGTAGTAGTTGATAGGCTGACAAAAAGCAGTCATTTCATAGCTTTAAGCTACCCTTATACAACTGCTACGTTGCACAAGCCTTCCTGGATCAGGTCTTCAAACTGCACGGCATGCCTGAGAACATAGTAAGTGACAGGGATCCCATATTCATCAGTAGGTTTTGGCAAGAGCTATTCTCAGCACATGGAGCCACCTTGAGCACTTGAACTGCTTACCATCCTCAAACTGATGGTCAGACTGAAGTGTTAAACATGACTCTTGAGACCTACCTTAGATGTTACTGTAGTGACAGCCAAAAAGATTGGTCCCTTTATTTTCCCATGGTAGAATGGTGGTACAACACCACATTCCACTCTACTATCCAAACCACTCCTTATGAAGCATTATATGGGCAGCCCCACCCATACATTTCCCCTACATGTCTGGTGACTCTATTGATGAAGAAGTAGATAGAAGTCTGGTCACCAGGGAGCTCAAGATCCAATTGCTCAGATTTCACTTGCATAGAGCTCAACAAAGAATGCAATCTTTGGCCAATAAAGGGAGAAGTGACAGGTAATTACAGGTTGGAGATTGGTCTATCTCAAAATACAACTGTATAGACAGACTACTGTTTCTAACCAGTCATTCACCAAGCTATCAACCAAGTTTTATGGTCCTTATCAAGTGATTCAAAAGGTGGGGCCAGTAGCTTACAAGCTCTTTTTACCTCTTCAATTATCTATCCATCCCACATTCCATGTCTTTCAGCTAAAGCTATGTCATGAGGTACCTGTTCAGTTCACTCACCCACCCATTGTTGACCCTGCTAGTCCCTACTGTGAGGAGCCAAGGTGCATCTTAGAAAGAAGGATGATCAAAAATGGAAATAAGGTTGTGGCTCAACTCTTGATACATTGGAAGAACATGTCTAAAGAGCAAGCCACTTAGGAAGATTATCATGTGATCAAGACAAGGTTCCCTTCATTCATTCTTGAGGACAAGGAAGTTTCTAAGGAAGGAGTAATGATGCAGATTGAGGTGGAGGAGAGTTCAAGCAAGGAGATGGAGGCTGTTGAGAGGTGTACCTTAGGCTTGCTTAGTGGTACCTAGTCGTTATGTTGGTTAGATTGTTTGTCCTTTTTGGTTTTGCCCTTAAGTTATGTTATTTATACTTTGGACCCCATAATTGTTAGAAAGGTTCCTATCCAGTCCTTTTACTTTTTCTGCAGAAATAGTACTAATAGTACTGTATGTTCCTTATCTCTTAAGGAGAAGGATAGTGAGTCATCTAGGGTTAAGGTACTATATATTGTAATGTTCTTCTTATTAACATTATCAATGAAATATACCCTAGCCATAATTAGTTAGTTTCAGCTTAACTTATTCTTTTCTTCATTGTTAGTTACTGTTCCATTGTTAAGTCCTAGCTCCTCTATTCTGCATCACCCTCATTCTCTATCCGTTGGAGATTTGTATGAATTCCAGCTCCTCAACCTTATCCTTTGAGAGCAATTCGAATTTGAAATTCAAAATTCAATCCCGTTTCCCTCCTTTTCAATTCCAATATTCCCTCTATAAATACCCTATCATCTTCATTGTTAAAAGGGGGCTTTTTCTGAGAGTATTTTCCATCACCTGAGACAGATGGTTCTTAACCACCAAAAAAAAAAACATGAAACAACACCATAAAAGGGGAAAAAGTCCATAGGCTTGTTCTCTTTTAAGTTTTATTTTCGATTCTCTGCTTCTTGGGTCAAAGTTGGAATTGTGGTGGAACAGCTTGCTTCAAGCTCATCGTCCTAGTTCCTGCTCCGAAGAAGGTAACCTCTCAAATTTATTTTGTCATTCTGGTTAAATTTAGATGAATGTTATGTGAATTTAATCCCCTGTGTGATTTGATTTGGTGATTTAGTGGTTCCTATCTATGATCTACTTCTGCTTCTTTATGAAAGACATGATTGTGTATTGTTTAAAAAATGGATAAGTTTGAGATCTTATCCCTAGCTACTGTTTTCTTTCCTTTCTTCCTCATAGTATAATGCATAACGTCCAGGATACAAATCTATTTAAGTGTTATATGTCATTGTTGCTTTAATTTCATACTATTTTGAAAAGGAATAGGTTGATGTATTATACCAAATTTGCCAAGAGTTTTCCCTCTTTCTGTAGCTTGCAAATATGTGATGGCCTGTAAGCTTAATTAATTTGTCTAGCTTTATATTGTTTTCTTTTATGTATTGTTCTTGTTATTATAGCACGGAGATGTGAGGCATTCTTGAGCTTTCCGTTTCCATTGTTTATCATCAGAAAGTCCCAAAAATGCTTATTTAAATCCATTGTTTGGAAATCTGATGCTATTTTGAGTATTATGTCATGGGTGATCTAATTAATCCAAGCATGACTTTAGGTTCTTATTTTAATATCTTATCCAATTAGGCATATTTGTGAGTGCTTAGCAGACTTAAAAAATATGGTTGGATGTCTTCTTGTGTATTTGACCTGCTTCTTTAGCTTAGATTGAGCTTTATAAAGGAAAATCTTAACCAAGCAATCATGGGTCCAACTTCAACTTACTTTGATTATTTCCAACTAAGCATAATTATGTTAGAACAGTTGGTTTGAAGCACTGATATTGTGTGAAATTCAGTTCATTATTCTTCTTGTATGTGATGAATATTTTTAATTGAGTTTGTTAGCCCATCTATAGATATTAATTTCTTTTCTCTTCTTTTGGTGCATATGATCAATCCGAGTCCATTTTGGACTCTCCCTTGCATATTATTGAGTTGTTTCGAGTCTGCCTTGTCAAAGGAAATTGTCGGATGGTGCAAGGGAAGCTGATATACAGGTTTCCAGAAGCAAATAAATGCGAAAAAATGACTGATATACACTGGTCTACAACTTCTGTATACAGTGATATACAGGTCTAAGGTATCGAAATATAGGTATGAAGTGGAGATACATGTGCTCGGAAATTGAGTTGGGCTATACACATATAGAGTACAACTCAATATACAGGAAAAACGGCCAAAATACAGCCTGTATGCAGCAGTATACATCAAATGTATACACAGATTTTTCAGGAGCAAATGGGCCAAAACCCCAATTGAAATCACAGCAGGGTGAAAGAAGTTGGGCCTGCCAGACCAACAATTTGAATTTGGGCAAAATGGCCCAAGTTTAATACCTCTTCGTCTTTAATCTTATTTATTTATTGTTTGTATTAACTAACTCTATTTTGACTTGGTTCTAATTAATTAAATTCCCAAAAGAAAGTCATTTTTTTTATGTTCAAATGAATATCTATTTTTATTTTTATTATTTATCTTTATTTATTAGTTATCTTACCAATAAATGAGTTAGATTCTTAAAAAAAAAAATAGTTTATTTCTTTCATAATAAAAAAAATGACTTTTCTTACTTAGTTAATATTTTTCAAGTTAGTCAAATGTTTTAGTCAAATCGTTGGTCAACCGCAAGTTAGCGGACATTCCGAGGGCCTAACTCCTTCTCGGAATGTAAATTGAACCCTGAACCCTTTTGGATTTCAAAATGATTTTATTCTGTTTAAATCTTTTGAAAATTTAATAAGTTTTCTTAATTTATTTAAAAAACAAGTGGCGCTCTCTTTGGAAAATAGGCAAGTCTTCAAAAGTCAAAGAAAATTTGTCCAATTGGAGCTCAAAAAAAGGAATTTCTTTTTCGTTGCTCTGTAGGGCTACCCTATGGTATGGACTGTTATCTCAAGGGCCTGGTTAGGCTCTTCTTGTTGGAGTATCCTCGCTCAGAGGCTAAAATGAATTCTCTCTTTTCTTTTGGGAGTGCCTGAAGAGACCTGCTTACTGGAAGGTACCATTCAGTAAATACTAGATGGATTCCCTATTGCTATGCTAGCTTCCTTGGGAATACCACCTTGCACTGGTTTAGGCGATATCCGGGCCCTTTTAGAGGCAACAGTCCTGGGGGAGAAGTTATAGACACCTTTCCATACTTTGTATCTGGAGATTTCTCTTCAAATCATAAGTTTAGTCGATTTTTTTAAAACAAGTCCATTTGTATTTTTATTTTTTCGAGTAAAACACATGGTTATAGATTCTAAATAATGATAACTTATATCCAAACTTCCTCTCTCATGCGTCTCTCCATCTTTCTCTTGCCTCTCTCTTTTGTCTATCTCTCCCATAAATATTGAGAAATTAAAAATGCATGCAATGTGTATATATTGTATAAATAATACTAAATATAAAGTGTGTATAAAAAATGTTTTGATAAAAAATATATCATACGAAAATTGAATATGAAAGATCTACGGATGAACATATATATAATGTGGATATATATAGTATGAACGTAAATATAAAGTATATATGAAAAGTCTACATATAAAAATGTGTATAATAGG
>JAJOOR010004319.1:0-46666 GCA_036250505.1 Solanum acaule
TAGTTCATTACTTTGACATTATCAGACATGAAAGGGTGCCATAAGCCTGCCGATTCAAGTCTCATTATTTAACACATGAAAGGGTGCCATAGGCCTGCCGATTCAAGGTACATTTAGGAAAGCTCATTAACTCCTCTTGAAAGGGGCATATGAAGTTCAGACTGAACAATGAAGAAGCAACTTTCAATATATGTAGGTGCATGAAGCAGAGTAATGAGCTCCAAATGGTATCTGCTATAACTTATAGAGTTGAGAGTGGAATAGAAGTGCTAATTGAAGAGCGACTCGATGTTGAGGCACTAGCAGCAGTTATGATGAATATCAATAGTAATGGAATTGAAGAGTACAATGAGTTGGTAGCTGCACTCGATAGGTGTGAATATAAGTCAAAACCAAAGAAGTATGAGTTAGACATGAAGAATTGCGAGTCTCCACCCGCGAGACCATCTGTTGTGGAGGCACCAAAATTGGAGCTTAAGGCTCTACCACCGCATTTGAGGTATGTATTCTGAAGTAGAGATAATACTTTGCCGGTCATCATTGTGGCAGATTTAAATGCGAGACAAGTAGAGTGCTTGGTGACTGTGTTAAAGAGGTTCAAGCGAGCTATTGGGTGGACTATTGCGGATATTATTGGGATTCCTCCCGGTATTTGTTCCCACAAAATCCAACTCATGCCAGATCACAAACCTAGTATTGAGCACCAAAGAAGATTAAATCCGCCTATGCAAGAGGTAGTTAAAAAGGAGATTATCAAGTGGTTGGATGCTGGAGTTATCTATCCCATTGCAGATAGTAGTTGGGTATGTCCTGTTCAATGTGTGCCCAAGAAAGGTGGGATTACTGTGGTTCCTAATGAGAGAAACGAGCTTGTTTCGATGCGGCTTGTGACTGGATGGAGAGTCCGCATGGACTACCAGAAGCTAAATGCTTGGACATTAAAGGACCATTTCCCTATGAAATTCATGGATCCGATGTTGGATAGACTTGTTGGTAAGGGTTGGTATTGTTTTCTTGATGGTTATTCGGGCTACAATCAGATTTCTATAGCTCCGGAGGACCAAAAGAAGACCACCTTCACTTGCCCTTATGGGACTTTCGCATTCAAATGGATGCCCTTTGGGTTGTGCAATGCTCCAGCAACCCTCCAGCGTTGTATGATGTCGATATTTTCTGATATGGTGGAGGACACTATTGAAGTGTTCATGGATGATTTCTCTGTGGTAGGTGACTCTTTTGACCGATGTCTGGATCATCTGGCTGAGGTGCTTAAAAGGTGTGAAGACTGCAATCTGGTGCTAAATTGGGAGAAGTGCCATTTTATAGTGCAATAAGGGATAGTTCTGGGTCATCGGATTTCTGAGAAGGGCATTGAGGTTGATAGAGCAAAGGTAGAGGTAATTGAAAAGCTTCCACCACCTATCTCTGTAAAAGGTGTTTGAAGTTTTCTTGGGCATGCAGGTTGCTATAGGAGGTTCATCAAAGATTTCTCTAAAATTGCACATCCATTGTGCAAACTACTCGGAAAGGAGTATAAGTTTGATTTTGATGATGCTTGTCTGAGAGCATTTGGAGAACTGAAGGACAAGTTGGTTACTGCACCTATCATTATTTCACTGGATTGGGGACAACAGTTTGAGGTAATGTGCGATGCGAGTGGAGTGGCGCTTGGTGTAGTATTGGGACAGAGGCGAGAGAAAATTCTCCATCCTATTTACTATGCTAGCAAAGCTCTAAATGTGGCCCAGAAGAATTATACTGTGACTGAACCAGAGCTTCTTGCGGTGGTTTTCGCATTCAAAAAATTTTGATCCTACCTGCTTGGTACTAAGGTCATAGTGCATACTAACCATTCTGCATTGAGGTATTTGATGGCGAAGAAAGATGCAAAACCGAGGCTGATTAGATGGGTATTATTGCTGCAAGAGTTTGATTTTGTGGTAAAAGATAGAAAGGGGACCGAAAATCAAGTTGCCGATCACTTGTCCAGATTAGAGGAAGAGGCTATGTTTAAGCTTGGTGATAGGGCTCAAATTAATGATACTTTTCCAGATGAACAGGTATTAGCTGCTTCTCATGATCTAATTCCTTGGTTCGCAGACTTTGTTAATTATTTGGCAAGCGATTTGGTGCCCCCGAACTTGTCTTTTCACCAAAGGAAAAAGTTAATGCATGATGTGAAGAAATTCTTTTGGGATGAGCCTTACTGTGTGCCCGAGATTGAGTGTACTTGAAGCATGCCATTCATCGCCTATTGGTGGGCATCATAGTGGTATTCGGACTGCACCTAAGATTTTGCAGTGTGTGGATACTACTGGCCTAACATCCACCAAGATGCTCATGATTTCGCTAAGTCTTGTGATCGTTGCCAAAGAGAAGAAGGGATTTCAAAGAGGCAAAAGCTTCATATAAATCCTATATTGGTGATAAAGTTGTTTGATGTTTGGGGCATTGATTTTATGGGTCCATTTGTGAGTTCACATGGGATGAAGTATATTCTTATTGCGGTTCATTATTTATCGAAGTGGGTGGAAGCAGTTGCGCTCCCCAACAATGAAGGTAAAAGTGTCACCACATTCTTGAAAAAGAATATCTTCTCCAGATTTGGTACACCGAGGGCGATTATCAATGATGGAGGTTCCCACTTTTGTAATAAGTTGTTCAAGGCACTACTTGAGAAGTATGGTGTCCGCCACAATGTAGCCACTCCTTACCATCCACAGACTTGCAGGCAAGTTAAAGTGTCTAACAGAGAGATCAAACAGATTTTGGCGAAGACTGTGAATGCTAATAGAACGGATTGGTCAAGGAAGCTTGATGGTGCTCTATAGGCCTATCGCACTGCATACAAGACCGCCATAGGTATGTCTCCTTACCAACTTGTATATGGTAAGTCTTTTCATTTACCGGTAGAGCTAGAGCATAAGGCTTTGTGGGCGATGAAGAAGCTAAATTTGGATTGGGGCGCCGCATCTAAGCAAAGAATGAATGACTTGAATATGCTTGATGAGTTTCACCTAAAAGCTTATGAAAGTTCAGCCTTGTACAAGGAGAAGATGAAGAGGTATCTTGATCAAAGAATTGAAAAGCGAGAATTTGTTGTGGGTGATCTTGTGCTTCTATTCAACTCTAGGCTACGCTTGTTTTCGGGCAAACTCAAATCCAAATGGACCGGGCAATTTTTACTCACAAAAGTGCTTCCCCATGGAACGGTTGAAATTGAGAACAGTGAAGGAACAAGGTTCATGGTTAATGGGCAAATGATCAAGATCTATCTAGGAAACACAGAAAGTGTGCAAGAATTTGTTGAGGCCTATCATCTTGATGAAGTCTGAGTAATCAAGAGGCCTGCGTCGTGCCACGACGTTAAATCAAGCGCTGCTTGGGAGGCAACCCAAGATGTAAAATCTAGCCAACAATAGGTTTTTGTTTTCCATTTAGTAGTTTTCTTTGTTTAGTTGCTTCTCTGTACTCATTTAGATAGTTGTTTTACTTTTGTTTTAGTGTTGGCTAGACATAACATAGGGTCCGTGTCTAAAAAGTATTCAAAAAATGTAAAAAGAACGTGCTAATGGTTGCTACATGTGCAGGGGCAAAAAGCAGAATCTGCAGGAAAAAGGTCTGGTGCAACGGTCTACGGACCCCATTGACGGTCCGTGGTTCAGTCCACAAATCGTCAATAGTGTCTGTAGATCCCAGGTAAGTTTCCTGAATTTTTAAGTGCAAGTTTGATCTACGGTCCCCATCTACGGACTGTAGATCGACCCACGGACCGTAGACGGGATCTCGTGGGTCCAAAACCCTAAATGCTGCCTGACCCGACCCGGACCAATCTATTTAAAATTCCCCAATTTTAAATCATTCCCACTTCCCTCCATTTACCACCAAACCATTTCTAAACTTCCCAATTCCTTAAATCACTCCATAACTCCCCATTAAATCTTCCCTTTCCTCTCCCCTTAAAACCTAATTTTCCTTTCCTCTCCAACCTCCACTCATCCCAGAAATTCCCCAATCTCTCTTAACCTTTTTTCCAAAATTTTGGTGTTCGGGTTCGGTGCAACTAGACGATTAGTGTGGTCTTGCAAAGCTTAGTGTCATCACGCAATTACCCCACTCCTCGTTGCTTGTAAGGTAATAGATTTTCCCCTCACTTTGAATTTCGGTTCATAGATTGAGTGTAGAAAGTCGGCAGTCGGGTCTTGACCTTGGGTAATTAAGTGTATGTAATTGCATGCTAAAATTTAAGTACTAAAACCCTTTGGAATGATAGATTGTGATTGTGTTGCCTTGATAGTGTGATAAACCTATCTAAATGCTAGTCTATATGTAAGTTTTGACTTAGGGTTCCAAATCTTGTATGAAATAATTATCAAATTGAGTAATTGGAACCCTTAGAATGATTAACTAGCATGATTAAATGTTGAAATGCATGGTTCGGCTAGGATACTATTGAAAATGGTCAAATATGTGGGCTTGAAAATAAAGAATGTCTGAAACCTGGCACATATCACGTCCATAAGACCCCATCTACGGACCATAGATCAATCTACGGACCGTAGATTAGGTTCGTAGTTGGTTGCACTTGAAAATTTCACCAAGTGTGAAACCACTGATGTGGACTACGGTCTGTAGATTAATCTACGGACCGTTCTGTACATCTGTAGTTTCCATCTGCGACCAATATTGTTGGTCTTATGATCCACAGAAGGGTTCCACGGACCATAGATCAGTCTACGGACCGTAGGTCCCTTCTGTAGATGACCACTGTAGCCACTGTCTGAATTTTTTTGGGTCTTTGTTATTATTCGTTTTTAGTTCTAAATTTTTTTTTGGAGTGTGTTTGTAGTTAGTTTTGGCACTAATAACGCTTCCAAAGGTACTATGGCACCCAAGAAGCTAGTCACCTATACAAAACAGGGCAAGTCAAAATCTGTTGCCGCTAGCTTCAGGTTAATCGATGAAGACACGAATGCAGAAAATGATCTAACATATGTTCCACCGGCCACGAGGACATCCCCTACTACACCTCGGGCTACCCGAAATACATCCCGGCAGGTGGTTACTGACATAGTCACTGCCTCCCAGTCTGATGAGGAGAACATACTGATCGGGTCACCGGCTGGTTCTGCCTCTAGTTCTGAGGCAGGTTCGGCTTCTGGTTCTGAGGTTAGTTATACTTCCGGCTCAAAGTCTGCCTCTGCTTTCGGCCCCAGTTCTGGATCCGCCACAAGCTCAGGATCACATTACAAAGTTGCCTCGTCTGATTAGGCCACCAGTTCGGGAAAAGTCCAGGTGCCACGAAGCTATGACCCTGATCCGGTGGCTGGGGAGCCAAACATATGGTGTGTTGAGGGGCAATGGCAAATCTACCGGGATGCCAGAATGCTGAATGAGAAAGAGAAGATGGCCCGACTTATTACTGAAGAGCGCAGAGTCCTCACGGGGAGCTTACACACTATACCCGATATCCACCAGCTTTTTCAGCTTCACAAGTGCGACTGGATGGCTCGAGACCCTAGGACTTGTAGCGAGGAGATTGTGCGGGAGTTTTATGCCTCCTATGCTCTACTCTCCGAGGTTTAATTGATAAGAGGTCCAAGGCCACAGCCCAGGACCCTATCACTTCTACTATGGTCCGAGGTTTTCCAGTGGACATATCACATGCCACCATCAGCCGATTCATCTATGGCCCTGGTCCTGATCATACTTGGGCTCTCAACACGGCTAAATTTGATTACATATGGGATGTTGTGAGGAGTGGAGCCTTTACGCCTAATGCAAAGCAGAGGGAGGCTATTATACTTTGGTTGGCTAAATACATTGCTACAGATGGCGAGCGTGCAGAGTGGGTCACTGCACCACGGTTGGGTAATCGAAAGGCCATATTAAATTTTGTGGCCAAGTTCTTCTGGTTGTTGGTGCGTAACAGGGTATCGCCTACAAAAGCTGACAACCAACTCAGATGGGACAGAGCCATCATGGTTGCAGCATTAGTAGCAGGATTGGAGTTTGACTTTGCCTGCATGCTGTTGGCAGAAATTCACGAGAGGGCGTTCAAGACCTCCACAGCTTACCTCTTTCCATGTTTAATTTTCCAATTGTGCAGGGACTCTGGAGTGCCGATCTGGCACTGTGATAGGTTGATACACCCTACGGGGACCTTATATGTTGGCCTGATTCGGGACGAGGCGAATGTGGCAGCATCTCGCAGAGGGTCGTGGATCGATGTGCCATTAGGTACTGATTTAGTAGATGATGTGGAGCAGATGCAGAGTGATGAGCCTGCCCCTCTAGCCCACACTGATAATATCCAGCTTCCTCTTCTCAGGCCGCTATCAGGCCCCCAACTCATCTAGAGCCACCCCACTTTCGGGAGCCTATGTTATACCACTTGTCCGAGTCCAGAAGTTAGAGGCTCAGATGGCCACCTTGTTGCACCATGTTAAGCCTTGGATGCGGAAGTTGATTGCTGAATCCGAAGAGAGAGTAGAAAAGATGATGGAAGGAAAACGAACCATAAGGTCCAAGCAGTTCATAAGCGGCTCGATGCCTTCGAGTTGAGAGTTCTAGAGAGGCCAGCTCCCACTACTGATATGTCCTCTTTTCAGACCGAGCTAGCTAGTCTCCGGGCCGATGTTGACGCCATCCTAGCCATACCAGCTGTTGAGCCACAGGCTGCACCCTCTGCATTAGGCGATGATACAATCCTGGGTGCACTATTTAATGGAGATGATGTTGAGGAGCAACCCGAGCCTGCACCCCGCGGTAAAAGGCACCGATCTAGTCAAAAAATTGAGCTCACGGAGGAGGAAAAGGCTAGCAAAAGGCAGCACAGGCAGGAGAAGAAGGCACGGAAAGTCTCCATAATAGATGAGCAGCTGAGATAGCAGAGGGCCAGTGAGATGATTGATGGGGCGTCGAGTTCTATGCATGTGGGGATTGATGTGAGCACCACTGAGGATGTAACTAGAGTGACAAATAACACTATTGATGGTGTTGTCCTTGTTGATGTGGGCACTACTGAGGGTGACCCGAGTGTTGATTTAGTGGGCTCTGGGAAACTGGACCCACCCGCTTGTTGATGAGTCTTCGGCGCTATGCGCCACAGGTTTGCTTCACCCAATCCATTATCTTTTACTGTTTTTGTATGCATTTGGGACAATCGCATCTATTTTTGTTGGGGGTGGGGTAAATGGATTGTGAGTGATAGGGTGAAGTCTGAGTAACCCAACTCATAATCATCTCTTGGGGTTTCCTTTCCTGTGTTCTTTTCCCTCGAGAAACTATTTAATTTCTGTTGAACCGGCATGTGTTAGGATCGTATGTGCAGAAACATGAAAAAGAATGAAGCATGATGGCTTATGCAAAATGATACCTATCCAAATTTTGTGATGTGTGCTAGAATTTGTAGGCTAAGATAAGTTGAATGTGTTGGCTCTGAGTATGACATGATAATGAATCAACTTGATGGCATGACTTAAGCTAAAACTTGAAATGGGTAATCTGATAATCTGATAATGAAACTATGTGCCAAGAGTGTGTGAGAACAGTTGATTGTTCAAACAGTTTTGTGCCAATCTAGAACTTGCCCGGTTAGTCCTGCTAAGACAATCTACTCTAGAGGCTAGGAAGTGATCATAGGCCCTTGTTCTGATAAGTCCACAAATTGCCTAAAAGAAGAATCCAACCAAATAAAATAAATGCTCTCTTTGATCTAAATGCTTTGAGCCTAAAATGATACTGCGAGGGTTCCAGTACCTGAGGTTTGAAGATTCTAAGTGTGAAGCCACGGAGAGGGATTGACGAACCGTAGATTGATCTACGGTCCGTACTGGAGTTCCGTCATTTGCTTCAGGGAATCTGATTTTTGGAAGATGAAATGTTTTCTAAGTCCTGGCTGACCGAAGGGACTCACGGACCGTAGATCCATTGACGGTCCGTGAGTCAGTCTCGTGGAATGAAGACGCGTGCCTGAACAAACTCTAGATGCCGGACCAAGGATTTAGAGATACCTAACTTATCACTTTGCATATAGTACACTAGGAAATGATTTTTATTACTAGGATTACTCCGTTATGAGCTTGTGGGGAACACGTATACCCTAGTTAATTTTCTCATCTTGATAACAACCAAAATTGACTTTTGTTTACTGATTTCTTACTGAATTCTTACAATTTGTTTCACAAATCACCCCCCCCCCCTTTAATTACTTGTGTCTGGAAGTAATTTGACTAAACAAATATAATTGTTGGTTAAAGTGAAGTCTAAACCATTTTCTTCGTGGGATCGACCCAAACCTACAAGTTGGGTTCTTTACTTGATAACGATCGTTTATGCTTCTTTAGGGAGGTGTAATTTGAGCATATCATAGAGTTGAAGGAGTTAAAAGAGCTCCTTAAGAAAGGTTTTATTCGACCAAGTCTCTCACCTTGGGGAGCTCCAGTCTTATTTGTGAGAAAGAAAGATGGTTCTCTTAGAATGTGTATAAAATACCGTCAGTTGATCAAGGTTACTATCAAGAATAATTATCCTCTTCCGAGAAATGATGATCTTTTCGATCAACTTCAGGGTGCTACTTGTTTTTCTAAGATAGACCTCAAATTTGGCTATCATCAGTTGAGAGTAAGAGAAAGTAATATCCCTAAGACAACATTCAAGATCCGTTATGGTCATTATGAATTTCTGGTCATGTCATTTGGTTTGACTAATGCTCTTGCAGCGTTCATGGACCTTATGAATAGAGTATTCAAGCCTTATTTATATATGTTTGTTATCATATTCATTGATGACATTCTAATCTATTCGAGGAATGAGGAAGATCATGCTAGTCATCTCAGAATAGTTCTCCAAACTCTAAATGATAGAGAGTTGTATGCCAAATTCTCTAAGTGTGAGTTCTGGCTTGAATCTGTGGCCTTCTTAGGTCACATTATTTCTGGCGATGGAATTTGAGTTGATACTCAGAAAATAGAGGCAGTGCAAGGCCCAGACCCGCATCTCCAACTGATATTAGGAGTTTCTTGGGGTTGGCCAGATATTTTAGAAAGTTTGTTGAGAGGTTCTCATCCATTTCATACATATTGACCAAGTTGACTCAAAAAACAGTTAAGTTTCACTGGTTTGAAGCTTGTGAGAAAAGCTTTCAGGAATTGAAAAAATGGTTGACTACTGCCCCAGTATTGACCTTACCAGAAGGTATGCAAGGTTTTATGATATATTGTGATGCGTCCAGAGTTGGACTAGGTTGTGTGTTAATGCGGAATGGCAAAGTTATAGCTTATGCCTCCAGAGAGCTTCAGGTTCACGAGAAGAATTACCCAACCCATGATCTAGAGTTGGCTGCTATAGTATTTGCTTTGAAAATATGGTGTCACTATCTTTATGGTGTTCATGTAGATGTGTTCACTGACCATAATATTCTTCAGTATGTATTCAGTCAGAAAGAGCTTAATCTCAGACAGAAGAGGTGGTTGGAATTACTCAAGGATTATAACATGAGTATTCTATATCACCCAGGTAAGGCTAATTTAGTTGTTGATGTTTTGAGCAGGTTGTCTATAGGTAGTACCATCCATGATGAGGAAGAAAATAAAGAGTTAGCAAAAGATGTGCATAGACTTGCACGATTAAGAGTTCGACTTATGGATTCCAATGAAGGTGGAGTAGTGGTGATGAATGGGGCTGAATCATCACTAGTGTCTGAAGTAAAAGAGAAACAAGACCAAGATCTTATTTTGCTTGAATTGAAGGTAAATGTTCATAAGCAAAAAGTAATGGCTTTTGAACAAGGGGGAGATTGTGTATTGAGGTATCAAGGTAGGTTGTGTGTACCAAGGGTGGATGAACTCGAAGAGAGAATCATGGAGGAAGCTCATAGCTCCAGATATTTCATCCATCCGGGTTCCACAAAGATATATCGCGATTTGAGAGAGGTTTATTGGTGGAGTATCATGAAGAAGGGTGTAACACCCCCTAACTAGAAAGAACTAGAACGAAGTTAAAAAGTGGAAATAGTCATTTTTGGAAAGAATATAAAAATCTGAAAAATTTGTTAAGTATGTTAAGTTGGATTTTTGGTCAACTTCAAACGACCATAGCTTCTAGCTCAGGATGAGTTAGGTGTGTTTATAGATATCGTAGGGAATATCTTGGAATAATCTTTCCAACGCCGCCGAATTTGCGCGATTCCAAGTTCGTATGAGTGAGATATGCCCATTCGAAGTTGAATTGTTGAAATAAGGAAAGTCCAATCCGGATTTTGAAAGGGTAGTTTGGTCTTTTCCTTACCCAATTAATTTAATTCTTTTTAGTGAATTAATCAAGGGTCAAAACTAAATTTGGTCAGTTTAGAAAATTGGAAATCTACGCTAGGGCTTGGATAAAGGAGAAAGAAGGAGAAAAGGCAAGATTCGTCAAGAACGTTCCAGTTTGATTGTGGATTTCGCCAAGGATTCCATCCTACGAGGTATGTGAGTTCACACAGTGTTGGGTTCGTTCACCCACGTGCCAAACATATTTAATTCAACATGAATTCGTCCTAAAAGTTGAAAGTTTGAATGTTCTTGATGTGTGTTCTTGAATTTACTTTCATTCTTGAATTTGGGATGAGATTAAAGAGTTTTTTGAAGAGTTTAAGGTCGATTTTAGAGTTGTGTTTGATTAGACTCTAGTGTACATATGCTGGGTATCTGAATCTAAAGAGAATTGGAGAAAAATAATCGAATTTAGGAAATTTGGGGTTAGAAAACAAAGAAGGAACAAGTCGGCAAAATTTGGGCACCAGGTTCGCGACGCGGACCTATTCCTAAGAATTGACAAAAAATATTTCGCGAAGCCGAGTGGTCACGGACCGTTCTGCATTAAAATTTATTTCGCGACCAAAAATTTAAATGCATCTCCGCGTCGTAGACTTGCTTCCAGGAAGTGATTTCTTGATCTTTTTTCGTGTTTAACTATCTAAAAACACTCCTAAACATCATGAGATCTTTCCTATCAGAAATCTCAATCCTTGAATCCATAATTCAATTAAAGGATCAGTTAAGAGTCAAGTGAAGAGAAGTTAAGAGCCAAGTGAAGAGAAGTTCTTAGAGTTTTTCAATAGTCTTTTCCAAATGTTTTAACTTTGTTTTAAGACTCAAAGTTCAAGTTGAGTAAAGAGTAAAGAATAAATGTTGAAGTTCATTTTTTCAAAAGTATATGGGGACTATGTATTCCCAAAGAGTTTAAATTGTTTTCACATTTAAACAAGTAAGGAAACCTTGATTTCCAAAGAGCCTTGAGCTAGTTTTCAGAAAAGAGTAAACACTTTCACAATTAAGCAAGAGAGGAAACTTTGATTTCCAAGAAAGCCTTTGAGCTATGTTATTGAGCAATTATCTCAAATAACATAATGAAGTATGTTTTAAAACATAATAGCTAGCATCATATTTTGGGAATAGTATTGAGCACCAACATAGGGAAGAGTTCAGACAACTCACGGCCCCCATAAACCATGTAGTCATCATGGGTATAAAAGGGTCATACTTTTTAGATGATTCCTTTAGTGCTTTTTAGCATAGACTAGTGGATCCACTTAGTAGTTCAGGTTTTATACCCCCGGCAAGGTACAGGACGGCCCTGGCAGCGTGAGGCAAAACGTTGTATCATCACAATAGCTCTTACGTGATGGTTGTCGGTTAGAGAAACTCCCACAGAAGTAATTGTATTCTTATATACACAGTTTATTGTATTTTTACATAAATTTCAGAGTTATGTGTAACTTTGCATACACACAGAGTTGACATCATGTTTTAAACAACTTTTCTTTATATGACACTTGTTTTAAACTACTTTATATTGAAATGAGTTTTGTTATGTTTAGTTGAGTTGAGCCAGGTAAGTTCTTCAGTTCCTTTCAAGCTTATGACTTGTTTTAGAATTCCACTCGTATACTCGTACATTCAATGTACTGATGCCATTTGGCCTGCATCTTTTTATGATGCAGACACAGGTAACCAGGATCAGCATCCAGCGCATCGTTGATCCAGTTGAGCACTCAGAGAGTCAGTTGGTGAGCTTCATTGCTTTCCGGAGGGTCCCTTTGGTTATGTTTTGTTTTATTGCTCGCTTATTTCAGTTGTTAGGATGATTGGGGGTCTTGTACCGACATCCCTCATAGTTTAGAGGCTTCATAGACAAAGTTAGTTGATGTTAGTTCATGAGTCTTTACTTTTCCTTTTCAGTTAAGTTGAGACTTGAGTTGCCACTTTGGTAGTGAATGTTATTTATTACATTCTCAGTTATTTATTAAGTAGTTAAGTGTACTATTTTAAAGTATTTATCTTGAATAAAGTCTTCTGCTGAGTAAGAAAGTCAGGCGAAGGGTTCGTTTGGGGCCAGCAATGGTTCTCGAGTACCAGTCCCGCCCAGCGTATAGGCTCGGGGTGTGACAAATTTGGTATTAGAGCACAAAGTTCAACAGTCCTAGGGAGTCTATAAAGCTGTGTTTGTAGAGTCCTAGTTATCGGTGTGAAGCGCACCACATCTATAATTAGGAGGCTTTAACACTTAAGAAAATTTCTCACTTCTTTCATACTCATTTCGTGCGTTAGAGTTTTATCTCTAAAAAGTTTATTTCTAACTCATGCTTGCGCGTAACCGATTGTCAGTTGGATTATTTTGAGTGTGTGTTCATGAGGCGTTTCTTTCCCCGTGAACTAAGAGAAGCAAAGGGATGGTTGCCAACATGAGGAGCAGGATGTGTTTATTCGTTGTTGGGTTGCCTCGTTTGTCAAATAAAGAAAGTAAGGCAGCCATGCTAATAGGTGGCATGGGCATAGCAAGGCTGATGATCCACGTGCAACAAGTTGAGGAGGACAAGCTGAGGGATAGAGAAGGGTTTAAGAATAAGAGGGCTAAGGCATCAGGGTATGAATCCAAGCAGCAAAAGAGTAATGTGAACCGGTCTTCTTTCCAACATAAGATAAAAGGACATGCTCTATCATTTGCTAGTGCACCTGCACAAAGAAATAAATGCGAGTACAATAGTCAGAATTCCCAGCATTTTAGGGCTAGACTTGCGTAATCTCAGGGTAGTGTGGTACAAGGAAGTAATTGGGCTCCTGCATGTGCTAAGTGTGGTAGAACCCACCCAAGTAGGTTTCGTAATGGCCAATCAGGTTGCTTCAAGTGTGGGCAAGAGGGTCACTTCATGAAAGAGTGTCCTAAGAACCGACAAGGTAGTGGAAATCAGGGCAATAAAGCCCAATCTTCATCATTTGCTCCACCAGACAGGGCTGCACCTAGAGGAGCTACATTCGGTATGGGCAGGGGAACAAACTGTCTTTATGCGATCACTAGTTGCCAAGAGCAAGAGAACTCTCTAGTTGTTGTCACTGGTATGATTAAAGTCTTTACTCTTGATGTTTATGTTTTGCTAGACCCAGGAGCAAGTTTATCTTTTGTAACTCCTTATGTTGCAAATAAGTTTGATGTTCTTCCTGAGAAACTTTGTGAACCCTTTGTGTTTCTACACCTGTTGGGGAGTCTATTCTAGTTGAGCGAGTATATCGTGATTGTGTTATTTCCATCAATCATAAGGACACCATAGTTGATTTAGTTCAGTTAGACATGGTAGATTTTGATGTCATTCTTGGTATGGACTGGTTTCATAATTGTTATGCATCAATATATTATAGAACTCGAGTTGTCAAGTTCCAGATTCCTAATGAGCCAGTCATAGAGTGGAGTAGTAGTTCAACAGTGCCTAAGGGTCGTTTCATTTCGTACCTTAAGGTAAGAAAGTTAGTTTCCAAGGGGTGTGTCTATCACTTAGCCAGAGTTAATGACTCTAGTGTTGAGATACCTCATATTCAGTCAGTTTCAGTAGTAAAAGAGTTTCCAGAGGTCTTTCCTGATGATCTTCCTGGAGTCCCGCCTGAGAGAGAGATAGACTTCGGTATAGATGTTCTTCCAGATACTCGTCCTATCTCTATTCCTCCATATAGAATGGCACCAGCAGAGTTGAAAGAGCTTAAAGAGCAGTTGAAAGACCTTCTTGATAAGGGCTTTATTCGACCGAGTGTCTCACCTTGGGGCGCTCCAGTCTTATTTGTGAGGAAGAAGGACGGTTCCCTTAGAATGTGTATAGATTATCGCCAGTTGAAAAAGGTTACTATCAAGAATAAGTATCCTTTTTCCAGAATTGATGATTTTTTCGATCAAATTCAGGGTGCCACCTGTTCTCTAAGATAGACCTCAGATCTGGCTACCATCAGTTAAGAGTAACAGAATGTGATATTCCAAAGACAACTTTCAGAACCCGTTATGGTCATTATGAGTTCCTGGTTATGTCATATGTTTTGACCAATGCACATGCGGCATTCATGGACCTTATGAATAGAGTATTCAAACCTTATTTAGATATGTTTATTATCGTCTTCATTGATGAAATACAAATCTATTTAAGGAATGAAGATCATGTTAGTCATCTCAGAATAGTTCTCCAGACTCTAAAATACAGAGAGTTATATGCCAAGTTCTCTAAGTGTGAGTTTTGTCTTGAGTCCGTGGCATTCTTAGGCCACATTATGTCTAGAGAGGGAATTAAAGTTGATACTCAGAAAATTGAGGCAATGTAGACTTGTCCTAGACCCACATCTCCAACTGATATTAGGAGTTTCTTGGGTTTGGATGGCTATTATAGAAGGTTCGTAGAGGGGTTCTCATCTATTTCATCCCCTTTGACCAAGTTAACTCAGAATACAGTGAAGTTTCAATGGTTTGAAGCTTGTGAGAAAAGCTTTCAGGAATTGAAAAAGAGGTTGACTACTGCCCCAATATTGACCTTACCAAAAGGTACGCAAGGTTTTGTTGTCTATTGCGATGCGTCTAGAGTTGGTTTGGGTTGTGTATTAATGCATAATGGCAAGGTTATAGCAATGCATAATGGCAAGGTTATAGCTTATGCCTCCAAACAGTTGAAAGTTCATGTGAAGAACAACCCAACCCATGATTTAGAATTGGTTGTTGTAGTATTTGCTTTGAAAATATGACTCCACTATCTCTATGGTGTTCATGTGGATGTGTTCACTGATCAAAAGAGCCTTCAGCATGTGTTTACTTAGAAAGAGCTTAATCTCAGAGAAAGGAGGTGGTTAGAATTACTCAAGGATTATGACATGAGTATTCTTTACCACCTAGGTAAGGCTAATGTTATTGTTGATGCTTTAAGTAGGTTGTCTATGGGTAGTACCGCCCATGTTGAGGAAGAAAAGAGAGTTAGCAGAAGATGTGCATAGACTTGCACGCTTGAGAGTTTGACTAATGGATTCCACAAAAGGAGGAGTGGTGGTGATGAATGGGGCTGAATCATCATTAGTGTCAGAAGTAAAAGAGAAGCAAGACCAAGATCCTATTTTGCTTGAATTGAAGGCAAATGTTCATAAGCAAAAAGTATTGGCTTTTGAACAAGGGGGAGATGGTGTATTGAGGTATCAATGCAGATTGTGTGTACCAAGGGTGGATGAACTCCAAGAGAGGTTCATGGAGGAAGCTCATAACTTCAGATATTCCATTCATCCGGGTTCCACAAAGATGTATCGCGATTTGAGAGAAGTCTATTGGTGGAGTAGTGTGAAGAAGGGCATTGCAGAGTTTGTGGCCAGGTGTCCGAATTGCCAACAAGTTAAAGTAGAGCATCAAAGGCCCGGTGGTATGGCTCAGAATATGGAACTTCCAGAATGGAAGTGGGAGATGATTAATATGGATTTCATCACAGGTTTACCAAGGTCTCGCAGGCAACATGATTCTATTTGGGTGATTGTTGATAGAATGACAAAATCAGCCCACTTTTTGCCAGTAAAGACTACCCATTCAACAGAAGATTATGTTAAGTTGTATATTCAAGAAGCTATAAGGCTTCATGGGGTTTCGGCCTCCATTATTTTAGACAGAGGTGCGCAATTTATTCCACAGTTTTGGAAGTCATTCCAAAAAGGCTTGGGTTCAAAGGTGAACTTACGTACTGTCTTTCATCCTCACACAGATGGGCAAGCAGAGCACACTATCCAGACCTTAGAGGATATGTTGAGGGCTTGTGTGATTTATTTCAAGGGTAATTGGTATGATCACCTACCTCTTATTGAATTTACTTACAATAATAGTTACCACTCTAGCATCCAAATGGCTCCTTATGAAGCTCTTTATGGGAGAAGATGCAGATCTCCTATTGGATGGTTTGAAGTTGGTGAAGCAGGGTTGATAGGACCATATCTAGTTCATCAAGCTATGGAGAAGGTGAAAGTGATTCAAGAGAGGTTGAAAACGGTGCAGAGTCGTCAGAAATCCTACACCGATGTTAGGAGAAGGGAGTTAGGGTTTAAAGTAGATGATTGGGTATACTAGAAAGTTTCACCCATGAAAGGTGTTATGAGATTTGGTAAGAAGGGGAAGCTTAGTCCCCGGTACATTGTCCCTTACAGAATATCGAAAAGGGTAGGTAATATAGCTTATGAGTTGGAGCTACCCCAAGAGTTAGCCGCGGTTCATCTGGTTTTTACATCTTCATGTTGAAGAAGTGCATAGGCGATCCTTCATTGATCATACCAATTGAAGATATTGGGATCAAGGATAGCTTATCTTATGAAGAGATTCCGGTCCAGATTCTAGATCGCCAAGTTCGCAAGTTGAGGACTAAGGAAGTAGCATCAGTCAAAGTTCTTTGGAGGAACCAATTGTTGAGGAAGCTACTTGGGAAGTTGAAGAAGTTATGAAGAAGAGGTATCCACATCTCTTTGAAACCGGATAAATTCCAGACCAAGGTACTAATTCTCTTCTTAGTACTCTTTAATTTATAAGATTGCATGTTGTATTTGCATTGCTTATTGGGTGTTTGAGCTGAATGTTAGATGTTACACCCTTAGTCTGCTAAGAGTAAGCTCATTCGAGGAAGAATGTTCCCAAGAAGGAGATATTGTAACACCCCGTAACTAGAAAGAAGTTAAAAAGTGGAAATAGTCATTTTTGGAAAGAATATAAAATCTGGAAAACTAATTAACTATGTTAAATTGGACTTTTGGTCAATTTCAAACAACCATAACTTCTAGCTCAAGATGAGTTAGATGTGTTTCCAGATATCGTAGGGAATATCTTGGAATAATCTTTCCAACACCACCAAATTTGCGCGATTCCGAGTTCGTATGAGTGAGATATGCCCATTCGAAGTTGGGTTGTTCAAATAAGGAAAGTCCAATCCGGATTTTGAAAGGATAGTTTGGTCTTTTCCTTACCCAATTAATTTAATTCGTTTTAGTGAATTAATTAAGGGTCAAAACTGAATTTGGTCAGTTTAGAAAATTGGAAATCTACGCTAGGGCTTGGATAAAGGAGAAAGAAGGAGAAAAGGCAAGATTCGTCAAGAACGTTCAAATTTGATTGTGGATTTCACCAATGATTCAATCCTACGAGGTATGTGAGTTCCCACAGCGTTGGGTTCATTCACCCACGCGCCAAACATGTTTAATTCAACATGAATTCGTCCTAAAATTTGAAGGTTTGAATGTTCTTGATGTGTGTTCTTGAATTTACTTTTGTTCTTGAATTTGGGATAAGATTAAGGAGTTCTTGAAGAGTTTAAGGTCGATTTTAGAGTTGTGTTTGATTAGATTCTTGTGTACATATGATGGGTATCTAAATCTAAAGAGAATTGGAGAAAAAGAATCGAATTTAGGCGATTTGGGGTTAGAAAACAAAGAAGGAACAAGTCGGCAGAATCTGGGTACTAGGTCCGCGTCGCGGACTTGTTCCTAAGAATAGACAAAAAAAAATTGGGTCACGGAGAAGTCACAGACCGTTCTGCCTCAAAATTTATTTCGCGACCAAAAATTTAAATGTATCTCCACATTGTGGATTTGCTTCCAGGTAGTGATTTCTTGATCTTTTCTCGTATTTAACTATCTAAAAACACTCCTAAACATCATGAGATCTTTCCTATTACAAATCTCAATCCTTGAATCCATAATTCAATTCAATTCAAGGATCAGTTAAGAGTCAAGTCAAGAGAAGTTAAGAGCCAAGTCAAGAGACGTTCTTAGAGTTTTCCAAAAGTCTTTTCCAAATGTTTTAACTTTGTTTTAAGACTTAAAGTTCAAGTTGAGTAAAGAGTAAAGAATAAAGGTTGAAGTTCATTTCTTCAAAAGTATATGGGGACTATGTATTCCGAAAGAGTTTAAATTACTAGTATCATATTTTGGGAGTAGTATTGATCCCCGATATGGGGGAGAGTTCAAACAACTCACAGCCCCCATAAACCATGTAGCCATCATGGGTAGAAAAGGGTCATACTCTTTAGATGATTCATTTAGTGCTTTTTAGCATAGACTAGCGGATCCACTAAGTAGTTCAGGTTCTATACCCTCGGCAAGGTATAGTACGGCCCTGGCAGCGTGAGGTAAAATGTTGTATCATCACAATAGCTCTTACGTGATGGTTGTCGGTTAGAGAAACTTCCACAGAAGTAATTGTATTCTTATATACACAGTTTATTGTATTTTTACATATATTTCAGAGTTATATGTATCTTTGCATACACACAGAGTTGCATAATGTTTTAAACATGTTTTCTTTATATGGCACATGTTTTAAACTGTTTTATATTGAAATGAGTTCAGTTATGTTTAGTTGAGTTGAGCCAGGTAAGTTCTTCAGTTCCTTTCAAGCTTATGTCTTGTTTTAGAATTTCCCTCACATACTCGTACATTCAATGTACTGATGCCATTTGTCCTGCATCTTTTTATGATGTAGACACAGGTAACCAAGATCAACATTCAGCGCATCGTTGATCCAGTTGAGCACTCAGAGTCAATTGGTGAGCCTCCTTGCTTTCCGGAGGGTCCCTTTGGTTATGTTTTATTTTATTGCTTGCTTATTTCAGTTGTTAGGATGATCGTGGGTCTTGTACCGACATCCCTCAGAGTTTAGAGGTTTCATAGACAGAGTTAGTTGATGTTAGTGCATGAGTCTTTACTTTTCCTTTTCAGTTAAGTTGAGACTTGAGTTGCCACTTTAGTAGTAAATGTTATTTATTACATTCTCAGTTATTTATTGAGCAGTTCAGTGTACTATTTTAAAAGTATTTATCTTGAGTAAAGTCTTTCGCTGAGTAATAAAGTTAGGCCAATGGTTCGTTTGGAGCCAACAATGGTTCTCGAGTGCCAGTCCCACCCAGGATATAGGCTCGGGGCGTGACATAGGGTATTGCAGAGTTAGTTGCTAAGTGACCAAATTGCTAACAAGTTAAGGTAGAGCACTAGAGGCCCGGTGGTATGGGTCAGAATATATAGTTTCCGGAATGAAAATGGGAGATGATCAATATGGACTTTATAACAGGTTTGTCGCGGTCTCGCAGGCAGCATGATTCCATTTGGGTGATTGTAGATCAAATGACTAAATCTGCCCACTTTTTGCCGGTAAAGACTACTCATTCAGTAGAGGATTATGCCAAGTTATATCTTCAAGAGGTAGTTAAACTTCATGGAGTTCCAGTGTCGATTATTTCAGATAGAGGTGCACAATTTTGGAAGTCATTCCAGAAAGGTTTGGGTTCGAAAGGGAATTTGAGTACTGATTTTCATCCTCAGACTGATGGTCAAACAAAGTGCACTATTCAGACTTTAGAAAACATGTTGAGGGCTTTAGGAGTTTAGACCCCTAATTAATTACTAAAAACGAATTAACTTAATTAGGTAATGAAAAGATCAAAATACCCCTTTTAAATCTGGGTGACTCCAGCAGTACGACGACAATACCGACCCTAATGTTTCCCTCCTCAGTGGAAATCGCGAGAACTCGGCGTACAACAACCATACTCAACGACTTTTGTTACACGCGATTCCTAGTACAAATCGCATACAACAGTACACAGCCGACCTCACTGCCTCATCTTCTCCAGCAGACGTCAAAATCATAGTAGCTGCACCAAACGACATGAATAGTGCTAGCAGTACGCCCTCACGGCCCATTTTCCCCCTTTCGAGGAAGTCATAGCTTTTCCCCATCTTTCACTGTTGCCTGAAAAAGATGTATGAATTCAAAATTTCACCCATTTTTCCCTTTTCTCAATTCGAATATCCCCTATTTATACCCCTGTTCTTTTCATTGTAAGGAGCGGAAAGGAAGGGACCCCAAAAAGCACATAAAAAAATCCTCAAGGATTCATCATCTAAAAGAGAGAAACTTTTAGTTTCTTATCATCAAATTCGAAGCTGTTTTTTTGGCACTCTGGAGCTCATCGGAAATGGCTAACAGTGGTGAAAACTCCTCGTGGTCAAGCTCGTCGTCCCGATTTGCTAACAGTCCTAATGATGATTTCTAGTCCTAGTTTTCTTCACTGAGAGTTAAAATTCACTATGCAGTAAGATTAGTACATAGTTGGTTTAGAGTATTAAAATAAAAATAGTGTTATAATCATGTTTAGCACTTGAGCTCTTCCATTAACTTTGAATTTTTTGAATAAGATATTGTTTTAGCTTGTAGGTTTAAGCTTATGTATCTAAGACGTTGTCAAGTTTGTTTGAATCCCAATGATACTAAATAACTCTCAAAATTATTTAACTAGTATACGTACCCGCGCGATGCGCAGTTATTTGATAAATATAATCATAATAGATTTATTGAACAATTTCAAAATCTAGCTTATTATAAAATGATATTGTAAAATTTATATGAAAAAAATATTAGTATAATTAGCATCTGGGCAGATTATAATAGTTAATAGTAAATTAATATATACACTTAGTTTATCAGCTAAATTTGTTATATTCATATATTTATTTTATCTTTTTGTATTTCTTTTTATTTTATAAATTAACCAAATTCCTATTATCCTCTTGTATGCATTTATTACTATTAGTTTTTTGACACGTGCGTTGCGCGTGATTACCAATTTCAAAAATATATGTTATACTAAATAGTATTGCTTATTTAAGCGAAGATTTGAATAATAAGCTTAGCAAAAAATAATATTGTAGATTCTTTTGTGAATGTTCAACGTGGATCGTCATATATATCTCTTATTTATGCAAACCTATCAAGATGGTCAATGAAAATTCTTATTAGTTAAATGCATTAATAATGTATATATTTATTGCAATTTGATGAGGTTCAATCATGTAATTAGTCTTTTCTCACTAATATTACCTTATAGACAATATTTGCTTTGTATTTTTCTTGTCATCTAACCAGATGTGCTTTGCATATGTATTCCACGTTAAATTGTTTAGATGTCATATGAACATGTGAAGAGAACAACTACATTTTATATATTCACATATTTTCACATTTGTTGTGAGTTTCTTTTTAAAAAAAACTTGAAACATTTTAAAATAATATATTTTGAAGTTAGAAGATCTTCTTAACTTGATAATACATTTGTGACATATATAAATCTTTAATTTAAATACAAATACCTACCCAAATATAAATATATATTTCCATTAATGAAAATATTTATCTCATAAACTTAACTATTAAATAAATAATAAAAATTAAACTAATAAAAATTTCAACTGGTGTTATTACAAGTCATATGATCTTTTCTTCTTCTAAAATACTGAAATATTAAGAAATAGTAAATAAGTAAAACAAAAAGACAATGTTTATATAGTAATAACTATTTTGAAGAAAACTTCATGAGAGTCTAAATCACATAAGTAGCATTGTATAAATGAAATCATTCTTTTGTGTTGAGCATCAAAAGCAAATTGTGACAATTCTCTAAATTTTGGAAAAGATATTCAGAAGCATATATCTACATCACAAGAGAAATTGTTAACAAAACAAATAAAATTAGACTACATCATGTTAACTTCAAATATTGGAACATTACATACTAATGTATATATTAAGCAAAAAAAAATTATATCATCAAAATTATATTCCTCAAGTACTCGAGGTTATGGAATATACCTTCTTAGGATAGAACGACTTACTTCATCAGAATAGTGGTACCTCATATTCTGCTAAACTTCGAACTCGCTAAAAGATAATAAATCACACAAAAAAATTAAAATGCAAGAAGAAGAAGAGTAGAAGATTAAAAACATTTGTGGTTGAAACATGGAAGGAAGCCCACTATTTATAGTCAACAAAGGGTAGTCTGAACAAATGTTTTTGTGTATTATCTGAAAAGTCATGACCTTTTCGAGAAGTCACAACCCTTTGGAAAAGTCACAACTTATTGAAAAAGTCACAACTCTTTCGAAAAGTCAAAACTTATTGAAAAAGTCACAACTCTTTGGAAAAGTCACAACTCATCTAAAAATCACAACCCTTCGAAAAAAGTCACAACTTATTGAAAAAGTCACAACTTATCGGAAAAGTCACAACCTAAGTTTGGGATATTATAGTAATTTAACATTCAAGTTAGGAGTTCATGTTTTTAAGGTAATATAGATATAGATAGATAATGTTTTAAATTATTGTTCTTTTAGTTAAAATGATAAAAATAAATTCAAATCCACATATTAGAATGTTTTTCTAATTTATAATTTTTAACTTATAAGTCAAAAATAAGAAGTCATTTCAAGCGAATTCAAAATTCATTCCTAATGGTCAACTATACAAATTTGAAATACCTTATGACAAAGAGGAAAACTGTCACATTGAAGCTTGACTGCTTACTTTGAAAGTTAATGAATGATTATCAAGAAAGGAAACTTAACACTGAAAGTGCAATGTCAAATTATCAAAGAAGTGATTATTTCTATTTATAGATCAAAAACACTTATTATGTTTCTCTTGAGCACCTCTTTTAGAAGTTAGAAATTTATAGTTCCCTATTAATTTCTCGGGTAGTATTTAACTACCAATATAAAATAATAATAAAATAACTATTATATCCCAATCTAAACAAATTGAAATATTATGAAACACAAATAATAATATAAGATAAATTTATAACTAAAGGACATGAGTCAAATAAAAAGCATACATTCTCAAATAATTTGAAATGGTAACTCCATCACTTATTTTTGACACACATAATTTGCTAAATAATTTTTAATTAAAGGACATAACAATGAGCATATAATTAGTGGATATTTAAGTAGAAGAAAATTAAACAGTTAATCAGTGAATAAGCTAGACTTTAGCGGGGATAAACTTTCTCTCGAACAATTTACCCCGAATCAAGTTGGTTTCTCTCGAACACCAACAAGCAAGCAAATAAGAACATGAGCCTTCGCTTTAGTCCATTCACTCTCTTGACCTGAATGTGTGGGAAAAAGGTTTAGGATTCACTCTCTCGAGCTGAACCCATGGCAATTCAATACCCATAGACCATCAATTCAGTAATCTTGGTTTTAAAACCTCTCACTCGAGCAAGCCAAAAACACGAAGGTAAAGTTGCTTTTACAACTACAACCCTTTAAATTAAAACATAATTACTGAATGAAATCACTTCTAAACATCATTTAAACTAACAATTAGCAATACCCACAAGCTAAATCAACCCATAATCACACCCCAATAATTAGGGTTTTAGCTAGACATCATAAAAAGAAAGAAATTGTTACCAAATTGTGTTTCCATCAACTGGGTAAGATTAATTTCGTCTTTACAAAGGTCCAAGTTGAAGAATCTCAAAGACCCACTTCCAATTTCTCAAAAATGGAAAACTTCAATTCTTCAAAGCTTAGGAAAAGTTGTCTCAAAACTCAGAGTTCTCAATCTCCAAAACTGAAAAAATATTCTATATTATGAAAACTGATACTAAACTAAATATTCAAAAATGTATTTATAGTTGCCAAAAATATGCTGTGAAGGACCATTCGGCGCAGTAAGTCGGGATCGCCGATCAACTCGGTGATCCGCCCTTTGGCCAAGTTCATCGCCTTTCTGCTTTGACCTTTAGCATCTTCAAGTTCTGTAACTTTGGGAGATCCAACACTGCATAGTGGAACCACTCGGCGACATGCCGACTGATCCTTTCTATCGCCGACTTGATTTTATCCTTCAGGGCTTGGCACTCTGGAACTTTAGGCTAGATAATAGCCATTCAGCGATTCTCCCAATGGATTAGGCGATCACCAGACCTTCTTTTCTTCGTTATTTCAGCTGCCTTGTTCCTTTTTGCAAATTAGTGTCCATGCTTTGTTCCTCAATCCAATACCTGCAAGGGTTTTACATAAGTTATTGGCACAAAACAAGCATTTGAGGAAACAAAATCTATCCAAACAAAGCCCTAAATAAGTCCAAATCGTGGACTCATCAACACCCCCAACTTAAACTTTTGCTTGTCCTCAAGTAAAACTCAAGTTCAACAGTTCAAAAAGGATGTCTCAAACAGTGCTACACAAGACTCAATCATGAATGCACACAAAAAGGCTCAACTTACTCATGCAAGGATCAATTGTTCACTCTAAGATTCAAGTTGTGACTCACCATTACTAAAGATTCTCAAGTTCACAATTCTTGCTTCTAATGCAAGTTCAATCTCAACAAAGGTACTCAAATGCCCTCACAAAAAGAATGATTCCATATTCACACACAATGGTTTAACAATTTATAGCTCCGAAATCACAATCAACACTCACACTCACAAAGATGAACACATGCATGACTCCACCCATAGGTTTGCCCTTATTTTCCAATCAATACTTATTTCAGCTCACTCAAGATCAAAAAGGTCTTTCCAAGGCTTGTAATGGGGCTGAGTGTAAATATACGGTCATTTAGGCTCAATGGCTGCTATCCTCATGAGATGTGGTATGAACAACACTTTCTTTCCTTTTCTTCATCATTCTCGTTCATGCTCAAAAGTCACCCCATTATTCACTTTCCATGAAATACCGGACACCCCATTTTCTTTTGCACTTTATTTCAAACTTTTTCATTCTTTTTCTTTTTCATTCTTCTTTTGTTTTTATCTTTTTTTTTTGTATGGAGGGGTTCCATCTTTTTCACAACCATGGATCAAGGGGGACTTCTTTGCATTTCTTGATTTACCTTCTCTTTTCACCACTCCCCCAACTTAGGCTTTTGGCCTAAGTTGGCTATTCAAACAAACCATAAATCATGAGGATTATGGGTAATGGATAAAGAAAGGTCATAATTTGCATCAAGTTTCTTCCAAGAAAAAGGCTAAGTCTCAAAGGGTGTTTAAGTAAAGATCACACACTCACAAGATTGGCCACAAAAGAGGTATACTGTCAAATTGTTTCACACTCTTCAAAGTTGCCTAAGATCATTTCAAGAGATTGCATCACTTAGTCAACCAAACCAACAGGGCAAATTCTAGGTGTCATCATACATGGTTCACGGTAAGCTCATCACACAAGGCATTGGCACCAATATCAAGCAAGACTCCACACTTTCGCTAGTGTGCAATGCTCATCACAAGAAACTCAATTTGATAACCGGCAAGTCACAACGAGTTGCAAAAAGTTCACATATTGCCTATGCAACTTCATTTGGCCTCATCATAGCTTCACATTCATTTTTGTTCGATTATGAGCACTATTCAAGTCATCGATATTGATCAAGATTGATACTCAAATTTTCAAAAGAACAGCCACATTCAAAGACAAACAAGAGGTGACACAAAAATTTTCGGAAGGGTCCAAAAATCATTTACAATTAAAACAAGGAGCCACAAGCTCAACCATCCACAAAAACAGTGCCAAAACACAATTTATAGATCAAAAACCCAATATATAACCAAAACAATAATCACAAAAGGTGGGCCTCACCCCACCATAAAACAAAAGCTATTTGTCCTCAAATGCAAGAAAAATATCCAAAAGTCAATAAAGATAAGACAGAGAGGGAGGTAAAGAGAAATCCTGTCTAAACAGTCGCTCCATCTATCTGGGCATCAGTGCCCGGTGTAGTGCTCTAAACCTGGGTCTTAGCACCCGGAGTCACATCAGAAGTACCGGCTTCACTAGACCCACCCCATGATGGTATCTCTCAAAGAGGTCTGGCGCGCCGTCTCAAACATAGCATCCTCCAGGTCAGCCAGATCATCATAAACCTTAGCATCACACACATCTATCTGTTGCTCATCGGTCTCCGCCTCCGACTCATCTGCTGCCATAACATCCCGATGCAAATCTTCGGTGGTGGCCGGAGGAATCTCAGAAGTCGTCGGGGAATCAACATCATCCGCAACCTCCAATAGGGAAGTGAAGTCAGTGGACTTCAAGTAGTCCACGTCCTTCCTCAGATCTGCAACCTCGGCTTTCAAAGTCGTAACCTCATAAGTCTCCCCCTGTCTTCTCTCACAAACCTCAGCTCTCGTAGTGAGAGTGTCAATGGAAGTCCGAATGGTGGTCAGTGCAGCAAGAAGGGGGCTCTCGATCATACACGGGACTGCAGCCTCCAGACGAGTAGCCCTCACGTCAGCCGAATGGGCCAGGTGCCCTATCTTCAGGATCATAGCCTGAATAATCTTGGCGGGCTGGGAAGAGGTAAAAGCACCCGAAGCCTGTGAAGAAGAAGTAGGAGAAGATGTACCTGAAGGCCCGGAGGCCGTAGTAGGCAAAGATGCCTCGACAGGTATCGAATCAATGTCCACCTCCGGAGATGTATCCACCGGAGCTGATCTCCTCCTGTCGGCCTCCTCTCGTGTGTACTCGACCTCTATACGCCGAATGTTTGTAGAAGATAAAAAAGTGACCTCAATATCCCTCGTTTGTATCACGAGGTACTCTAGCACTCCTACACGTCTCTGTAATTAGTATCGGGAATGGCAAGGAGGTCTGACTCTGCTTGGATCTCATGGCATTATCTTGCTCTATGAGGAGTCCCAGGTTGATGCTCCTCATGGCAATCTCTTGAGCTGAATGTGTGGAAAAGGGTTTAGGATTCACTCTCTCGAGCTGAACCCATGACAACCCAATACCCACAGACCATCAATTCAATAATCTTGGTTTTAAAACCTCTCTCTCGAGCAAGCCAAAAACACGAAGGTAGAGTTAGATTTGCAACTACAACCCTTTAAATTAAACCACAATTACTGAATGAAATTACTTTTAAACAACATTTAAACTAACAATTAGAAATACCCACAAGCTAAATCATAAATCAACCCATAATCACACCCCATGAATTGGGGTTTTAGCTAACCATCATAAAAAGATAGAAATTATTACCAAATTGTGTTTCCATCAACTGGGTAAGATTAATTTCGTCTTTACAAAGGTCCAAGTTGAAGAATCTCAAAGACCTACTTCCAATTACTCAAAAATGGAAAACTTCAATTCTTCAAAGCTAAAGAAAAGTTGTCTCAAAACTCAGAGTTCTCAATCTCCAAAACTGAAAAAATATTCTATATTATGAAACTGATACTAAACTAAATATTCAAAAATGTATTTATAGTTGCCAAAAATATGCTGCGAAGGACCATTCGGCGCACTAAGTTGGGATCACCGATCAACTCGGCGATCCTCCCTTTGGCCAAGTTCATCGCCTTTTTGATTTGGCCTTCAGCATCTTCAAGTTCTGTAACTTTGGGCGATCCAACACTGCATCATGGAACCACTCGGCAACACATCGACTGCTCCTTTCTATCGCTGACTTGATTTTATCCTTCAGGGCTTGACACTCTGGAACTTTAGGTAGGTGAGATAATAGCCATTCGACGATTCACCCGATAGATTAGGCGATCACCAGGCCTTCTTTTCTTCGTTCTTTCAGCTGCCTTGTTCCTTTTTGCAAATTAGTGTCCATGCTTTGTTCCTCAATCCAAATACCTGGAAATCAAGGGTTTTACATCAGTTATTGGCACAAAACAAGCATTTGAGGACACAAAGTCTATCTAAATAAATCCCTAAATGAGTCCAAATTGTGGACTCATCAGTATCCAACAACAATTCATTGTTAGCTACACTCCATAGAAAAAATAGGGTTCTAGAGAGGAAGAACAGAACAGTGATAGAGATGGCAAGATTCATGTTGGCATAAAAGAATATGCCTAAATACTCTTGGGCTCAAGCAGTCAATACCGTTGTCTATTTTGTAAATAGATTACCAACTAGAGCAGTCCAAAACATGACACCGTTTGAAGCATAGAAGGGTATCAAGCCATCTGCAAGACACTTGAAGGTATTTGGTTTGGTGTGCTATGCACATGTTTCTGATGCTAAAAGAGGCAAATTAGATAGCAGGGCAGAACTTTGTGTTCTGTAGGGCTATAGTACAGTTGCAAAAGGATACAAAGTGTACAATGTTAGTAGCAAGAAAGTGTTTTTCAATAGAGATCTTGTAGTAAATGAGTCTAGCCACTATGACTGGGATTGAGATATTGTTGTGAAAAACCAAGGTGGGAGTACTTCAATTGCAACTCCAAATCCAAAAAAAAGGTTATACTTCCTCTAGTTCTATTGCTGGAACAAAAAAAAAATTAGATATTGAATTGACTACACATTCTCTTGTTTTGAAGACCAAATAACTACCTGAAGTTTATGAGGAATGCAATTTTGCTCTTGTTTAACCATCCTCATTTGAAGAAGCAACAAATCACAAAGTTTGAATTTCAGCAATGGACGAGGAACTTGCCATGATTAATAAAAATGATACTTGGGAGTTGGTTGATAGGCTAGAAGAGAAGAATTTATCAGTGTCAAATGGGTCTATCAAACAAAGTTCAATCCAGATGACTCCATCTTCAAGCATAAAGTTAGACTTGTAGTTAAAGGCTATTCTCAGCAGCCTGGAGTGGACTTTAGAGAAATGTTTGCTCCTATTGCGCGGCACGAGACAATAAGATTTCTAGTCGCTCTTGCAACACAATACAAGTGGAAAATCTTCCATTTGGATGTCAAATCAAGATTTCTCAGTGGATTTCTTGAGGAAGACAGTCGTGTTGAACAACTTAAAGGTTTTATAGTTGTAGGTAAAAAAGACAGGGTGTACAAGCTTAAAAGGGCTCTATGGTCTTAAACAAGCTCCAAGAGTTTGGAATAGTAGGTTGGATACCCATTTGCTGTCTCAAGGCTTCAATAGAAGCCTAAATGAGCCTACTTTATACTTCAAAAGGCAAGTTGATGGGATATTGATTATGATATCAGTTTATGTCGACAATATGATGTTTACAGGTAAAAATTATCTTGTTGTTCCAGAAGTTAAAAAGGAAATGCTAAAAGTTTTCAAGATGCTGAAACTAGGAGAAATGAAGTTTTTCCTAGGAATGGAGATATCTTAATCTTGTGAAGGAATTTCCGCTTCCCAAAAGAGGTATGCCTTGAATATCTTAAAAAGGTTCAAGCTTGACAAGTGCAAAGTTGTTGCAACTCCACTTGTTGTGAATGAAAAGTTAATGAAGGATGATGGCGAAGAGAGGGCAGATCCAAAAGTTTATAGAAGTCTTATTGGAAGCCTATTATATCTAATAGCTTCTAGGCCAGACATAATGTTCGCTGCCATTTTGTTATCTCGATATATGCAAAGTCCCAACACTAAGCATTTTGGAGCCGTTAAAAGGGTATCAAGGTATATTAGAGGGACAATTAATTATTGAATCTAGTATAGAAATGTGGAGAATGGAGCTCTTATTGGCTATTCAGAAAGTGATTGGGGTGGATGTTTGGATGATTACAAAAGCACTTCTAGTTACTGTTTTTCATTTGATTCAGGCATTTTTCTTGGAGAACAAAGAAGTAAGATATTGTAGCTCAATCTTCAGTGGAAGTGAGTATGTGGATGCTGCATCTGTTATAAATCAAGAAATTTGGTCAAGAAAGATCTTTTTGGAATTGAATTTGTTTCCAAAAGAATCAACAGTGATCTATGTGGACAATAAATCAGCCATTGCAATGGCTGAAAATTCGGTGCAACATGGAAAAACAAAGCATATCAACATAAAGTTCATTCTTTAAGTGATTTTAAGAAGAATGGTGAAGTTTAGTTGGTTTATTGCGTTAGTGAAGATCAACAAGCTGATATTCTGACCAAGGCTCTTCCCATTAAGAATTTTGAGTCTCAAAGAATGTTGCAAGGAGTTTCAATGAAAAATCTTAAGAAGGAATGTTAGGAAATTAACATTTCTCTAGAAAATCCTAAATTGTAGATATTTTGTAGTTAGTAAGCCTTTTGATTTAAATGAGTGGTGGTTAGTGAGCCACATAAGCACATAGTTTGGTGTGATATATTTTGCTTATTATGTGGTTGTAACTCTCACACTTTATTTATAAAAAGACTTTTTGTAATGAAACATCTAGAGAAATATATAGAACTCAAGAAAACTTCAGCCTTCTTATTCACTTTCAGATTTCTGTAGCAATTTACTGCTGCAATTTCCTACTGCTTACACCTTATAGACTTGAAGTTCTTCTTCTTGTTCTTTGTAACACCAATGCTACCAAGTAAAGCGATACAAGCTCTTACAGATATATGATCTGGATGATAAGCATGTATTAACCTAGTTATAAATGTGGATAAGCTAACTTAGATATGGCTTTACCGTTACACAAGGCAACTACTTTTGTAGCTTTGAATTTTTCATACTCAACTAATATGAGTCAATCGGTTCAAATAATTTGGTATTGACTGGTTTAATTCTTCATTTGAAATGGTTCTCCTTTAAATCCGATCAACCTTTTTTTTCCTTTTAAAACTGGGGATAGTGGGAAGAGGAAATGGGGAGAGGATTACAATGTGGAGAATCGAACTTCATCAACAAGGTAAAAGTTCAGGTAACTAACCAGAGCTATTAAAATTCCCCATGTCGAATTAACTTAAGTATTAAGTGAGAAACTTTTTAGATTTCACACATAGGAGATAAACATATTGGGAAAACCTTCACTTAAAAGATGTGTTTGTTGTGCCTAAACTCAAGAAGAATCTTATTTCTGTCAGTAAACTTGTGAAGGATAATGCATGCTCACTAAAAATTACTGACAAGCATTTTGTTGTAAGCATGAAAGATGTGGCTTGTACGCTTTGGGAGGAAACTTATATTAAATCTTGACAACTACAAAAACTTAGGTGAATTTAGATACACTATGTCATCAACGATTGGAACACCCATACAAAGGTTTTCAGTTTGTACTAGTTATCAAATGGGTAAAAGTTGTAAGTTACCTTTCAAATTGTCGAATAAAAGAGAACTCGACCAATAGCGAAGATACATAGAGATTTATGGGGATCACCCCCGGTAGCATCTTCTTAAGGAATTAAATATTATGCAGTTTTTATGGATGGCTGCACAAAATTTACATGGATTAATCCACTCAAAAAGAATATGACTTTTTAGCTTTCCTCATTGTCTTTCACAAATTAGTAGAAAATCAGTTTTTCAATGTGATGGGAGAAGAGAATTCACTAGTCTTGAGTTCATAAATTACTTGGCTCATAATGGAATCAAACGACAGATTTCCTGTCCATACACATGTTGAAACTAGTCTAACCTTGCTATTTAGTACAGATTTCCCAATATTTTTTGTGGGTTGAAGCATTTATGATTGCCGGATATTTTCTCAACAGAATCCCTACTTCTACCTTGAGCATGCAATCTCCATTTTCCAAGACATATGACCAAGATCCGGATTACAATACTTTGAAAGCTTTTGGGTGTCATTATTTTCCATACTTCAAAGGATAGAATAAAAAAAATTCAACCATAATTCATCGATATAGTTTACTTCACAAGGGATACAAATGTTATCAGCCTCAAATACAAAAGGTTTCATATCAAGGCATGTAATATTTGGTGAGTCCTACTTACCTTATGTCCGTAGTGATGATTTTTCTGCAGATTCAAACAACTCGCACCTCACCACTTTTCAAGAATTTCATCAACAGAAAACTCCTCGATCTCCAACTGAGGCAGAACCACCCGATCCGTCCATCTAAGCATCAAATGTTGATGGTGAACTTGGTGTTTTTGGTCCTCTAGTGTCTGCCAAACAGTAGTCTTTGGAGTTGCATATAATTGCATCTGAAGGATCTGGTAAACCAAATGAATCTTCTGGATATTTAGATACAACACAATATATTTGAAGCTCAAGTAATACTATTGGTTCATCGCCACTACTGATCACCGAAACAGTCGCTGCTTCAGCAATTGATTACTCATCATCACAGAAGTCATCCGCCACTTCGTCCAGCCTTGACCTTGGGGCCATACCAGATATTGATTTATTTGTCGAAATCCCACATATAGCGTGCCATCCTACCGCATCTTCCATCATCTCGGTTGCACCTAGTAATGAAGCAAATTGCCATCATATGCCTACACGAGAAAATACACACACATTTCCAAATATGTTGTTGGCTGCAATGGACGATGAATAACAAGCCTTGAAGTCAAATAATACTTGGAAATTGGTGCCTTGTCATGTTGGGAGGGCTATATCATGAGGCCGAATGTTGCACCGGCACTACTATCCCATGTTACTGTTAGAAAACTATATGCACATTGGAAGCATATCACAATCTTACTGCTTAATTACATGAATAATAGATAACCAATTCATTTATGCTAGAACAGACATAATCATGCTTATTCACATAAAATTGCAGAAATTTAATTCGATAAATAACTCTTAAAGCGTGAGCAAAATACCTTCAAGAGAATCCCTAAGTTAGACAGACTTTCAAGCGAATCCACAAGATAGCTATGATCTTCTACAGTGATCCCAAGTTCACATCTAAACTCTCTCAATACTTGGGTGGGCAAGTATCGAATAGAAAACTAACTCGTCTATTTTCTAGGTTAGGAGAATCCCTATTTATAGAGATTTCTTCCTAATCCAAAAAGGACTAGAAAACCTAGTTTTTCTAGAAAACCAGAAAACCCACATTATTCTTCCTTTTTTCATAGAAATAGGATTCTGAGTTCTAGTTAAATATGGGCACTGTAGGGACCACAAAATTAATTACCGAGGCTTCCTATTATGGAAATAATTCCAAATAATTAATTTGAATTTGTTCTTACCATAATAAATTACAAATCATTTCACTAGAAATTCGTAATTGCACTCCTCTATTTATATTTCGAAATTCCCCATTAAACACTTATGTAATTCACCATGTTAAGATTACATATACTAATCAATAAATTAAATTACTGACGAATTTAATTTAATTATTAATTTCCTTTAGAACACTAGTTATTATTTCATGTGTCGGATTCATAAATCCACTTGCAAGGTTTGACACGATGAAAACTTATAAGTTTCTCAAAAAGGCATATCAATCAATCTTTAAAACAAGACATGAATTCCATCAACTAACTTATTATTTCGCCAAAATATATGATTATCATCCAATCTACCAGGCATATTGAACCATCTCAGAATCTCACATGTTAATAAATCAAAACGATAATTAATATATACAGATCATAATAGTTATATCAGGATTAAAAATATAAATACATTTAATAGTTTAGAGAATATGTTTTTGTCAGCCAGTCTAAAACAACTATCTCTACTCGGTCCCGTTCAATACATACAAAATGCACTAGCACAAGAATTTGGAACTATACTATTCCCATAATCAAGATAAATTACATATAATCTTGTGCTACAATCGTACCGATGACATGTTCAATTTCCATCCTAGATTGTGAACAAAAAACTTTATACTTATAAGAACCGATGATTTAATCCTCTGTGTATAAGCTAAAACTCTACACACTAAATCATCTACTATATAAGTAAACAGACACCATAAACGAATATATGATCTATTAAAACTGAATAAATATTTATTCTATAATAAATATTATATTTTAACATATGGTTAATAATATATATCCCAACAATCTCCCACTTAGACTTTTAACCATCACAATTGTTATAATGTACTATATCTAAATGCATGGTTAATAGTATATACCCTAACAATCTCCCACTTAGATATTTAATCTTGAAAATTGTTAGAATACTATGTCTAAACACATGATTAATAGTATATACCTTAACAATCTCCCACTTAGACTCTTAACTATGCATTTACAACTTTCACATGCATTCATTTATTTCTTAGCGAAATAAAATTTCCAAGCTATTTTCTCATGCAATTTTGTCTCGTAGTGCTTCATCGTAACAAATCGATTATATACTAGATCTTGAGAGACCTTATCATGAAATCCTCCAAGAGTATACTTGTTTTTAGGTGTTCTATCATGAAAGTTCTCTCAAGCATACAAAACAAATCAATCTTTGTTATTATTCTCCCACTACGACTAAGAACTACTACTTTAATCACATTTTCATGTTATTCAGTCTTAATATTTTCTTCAAAATCTTTCGATATTGAAATATTAACAATTTTTCATGTAGTGTTCTTTTAATTGCTCAACATCACTCCCGTTACTTGAGATAGTAGTTTTCTTATGTCTAGTAACGTTTCTCCCACCACTTAAATGCAATGAAACGTCAATTCTGACATACCCATTAGATGTTCTTGAGCGTCTGAATTTATAATTAGCCTCAACCTCCACCTTACCCTATGCTATTCATCATTTCTTGTCCCTATACAATCCTAGCCATATAGTGGTTCTATCCAATTCTTAGCAATTAGACTCAACCTCCTCCCAGTCGTGGCTAGATTAGGGTTTCTTAGCTACTGGATTTGATGAGTCCTCATACTCCAACGGCAAGACCACAAAGATTTTATTTCTTATGTCTTTACTTTCATACTTTGTATTTGGTGTGTGGGTTACGTCCCAAGCACTCTTTTGATGCATTAGATTGGCTTGTCAAGACTATGATTAGACTTTCGCTTTTAAGTTAAACTCTTTGCTATGAAGCTTTCTACTTTATTTCTTGTACATTCTATTATATTGTGTTGTATGTATGTCAAGTGATTTGTGTAGGACCTTTCGAGTCTTATCTTCCATGTTGCAGTGTATTTTTGGTCGTGACACAAATTGACCCAAAAAAGACATTTCCGAAAACAAGGTTTGAACCTGGAAATTTATACAAAATTCTGTTACTCAAAGAATTTGAGACTCACCTTATACTGTACTTAAACAAATTAACTTTAAGGGTGAAATTGAAGAAGGTGTGAAAGTGGTAATTATGCCAAAAATAAAATATGAGAAGATAACAAGTATTTTTTTTAAAACAGACATATTGATTAATTATTGGCCAAATCAAAGTTGATTATATCATGAATCAAAGACGAGAGATCTATTATTCACTCCATAGCATCAGTCATAGAACCCGAAAGTAATTTAGCGGAGACACAAAACAAATTTCTTTAATTCTTAAATTACGGCAATTTAAGACTATTTAAATTTTAACTTATTTAAATGATCAAATTATAACAAGAGAATCATGCATAAAAATATATTTTCTATGTATATGGGCATGTATACAAAATTATAATTTCTTAAAAAAAGTTTCACCTAAAATAAAATAAAAAAATCATTCCTAAAATCAATTACACTATTAAGTGAAGTGCAACATTTCTAGATGATGAAAAGAAGAAGAAAATATTTTGAATTTTCTTTTAAGAAGAAGTTTGATGTAAAAATAAAAACATAGTTTATTAATTCATAAGGCCAATTTTACTTAGCACAACAGAGTCATCTGGCACATACAGAAAATTGTAAAGGCCATTGAAGTATTGAAGTACTTGTAAATGCTAATCATTATCATAAATGCAATTTTTCATTATAAAAAAAAAGAAAAAGAAATATTGCCAACAGTTTTAAATTTGACCAAAGTAAATGTTGATTTTTGAAATAATTAAAAAGATATTAAGATCGAGTTAATAGAATAAATATAGATAATAATATGAATACTTTTTTTGAGATGCGAAAATCATTTTTCCAACATCCATCATGTTGATGCATTATCATATAGAGTTTGACTGTGAATAATGGTACTTTTCATGTCATGAACCATGATACATTTTGATATTTAGTTTGATATTGAATGATGTGTTGATACATTGTTTGAAACAAGTATTCTCAATGTTTGAAATGAATTTCAAACCCCAATGTGGTTAATTGCATAGTAAAGCCAAGGTGAAAAAGCTTTGCGCAGCACTAGTGTTGTGGGTTCGAACACCACTATCAACAAAAAGTTCTCTTTTCCTTTTTAAAAGAAGCATTCTTTGCAATATTTTTCTCTCATGCCTTAAAATTTAGAACCCCCAAATTCCTAACCCTAGTTCCGCTTCTGCAGTTGTAGGTGAATCATGAATGCGAATAGAAGCAGAAATGAAAGCCTTGAAATGCATATGGGCATTGGAAGAGTAGAAGACAACAGCTTCACTGTTATGAAACTTCCAGGCAATGCTTGGAATATATCTTGAAAAATACTACTTCCTCAGCCCACAAAGACAATGGTACTACTACTATTTAAGGAATCAACAATGGAAGGTCCTTGACTAAAAGCAAGGGTAATGGAATGCAATACAATGGAATTCAGTTATAGTATATTAGTATCAACAGTTTTTGGTCTAGATAAAGGTTTTTTGTGGTCCTTACGAAGTATGAAGATTGCAACTTGCAGGAAGCCTATATACGATGGGAGGAAGTGATGCTGGTTGTTTACGGTTAGTTAAGTTGAATATTGGGATATACCATTAAGCACATGTCAAATGTGATAATATTCAGCAAGTTACAGGCTATAAGGCAGAGGATGCATGATTTTGGGATCAAGGCAACAGATATTACTTGCAAAATAAAAAGTGACAACAGTATAAGCAACACAACCAATGAACAATCCTTGTTCAACACAATGCACACAGTCTACACACTTGGACTCACTACTGAAAGTTCCTCATGATCCCTGTAAGAAGATTTTCACATGAGACATTAACTGGTAATAGCTGGAAAGTGAAAAATTACTTATGGTTTAATTTAGATGAAAATGTGTTACTTGAGGAATAACTGATAAAAGGTCAGAAGTGCACAGTCAAAATTCATAAAAGTCAAATCTTAAGCAGGATTTGAAGTAACCATGAGTTACATGGTAGTAGTTTCAGATGACTCGCAATCCACATTGAGACCCAATTTATAAATCCTTGACAAAACCAAGGTTACAATGTGCATTCAGTTTTAGTAGCCGTAGTATACTAGTATCAACAAATTTAATCCTCACCCCCCTCCAAAAAAAAGAAAACCTCATCATAAAGTTATCCAATCCAAATATGATGAAGCCTAAAATGAAAAACAAATAGAAAATCACTTAGCACAGTTCATACTGCTATCTCCATCAGATATTATCTTATCAAGCCTTGAAATAGCTGCCACAAGTGCTTGTTCATGATCCTGAATAATGTAAAACAATTAAAACTTTCTTGTGATATTAATGAGTGAGCAGGACACAATCACCACAAAGATTGGTGCCACTAACCTTCAGCACTTCCTTTGCCTTCTCAACCTCCAGAGGGTCTGGATGAGAGGCACCAAAGATCCTCTTCTCCACCTAACCACACTCACGAGTCAATGAACAGTTGCAGAAAGGTAATATCTTTGTGTATAGCATGAAACTATTGTTACCTCATTAATCAACATATCCGTGTGAAGTAACACAATAACATCATCTCCCTTCTTTCCTATGCCATAATGTGATGATGGAAAATCTGTTTTAGACTGAGGCATAGTCAAACCTAGGCCTCTAACTGCAACTGGATCACTATCACATCCACGCCTTGACTGACCATTATTTCCATGATGAGAAATTCCAGGATCTTCACCCTCCCACTGGATATCTTCCCGAGGGATCTATCAAAGAATTTAAATAAGTTAAAACCTAAAAGAAGCTCTTCAAAATAAACGAAAGCATGATGGAAGACAAAACTGACTACACATGCCAGAATTAAGAACAATAAGTAAATGATAAATAGGAACTAATACGGAGTTGACTATCAGGCGGTTCCTAGTTTTTAAGCAATAATTTGGAGCACGAGGCATGTTTCAGAAGCCTATCAGTGACTGTCCAAGACCTCCAGATGAACATCGTGCTAACAGCAGTCACATTACAAGCCAATGATACATAGCATGAACTAACTTGAAAGATCAAATGGTAATGTTTCTTCACACTACACCTAATAAACAAATAGGAAATGGATTTGCCAATAAACATGCCAGGGTTATTAAATTCTGATCAATTTTATTGCTTAATGGGGTGAAGTAAATGAAACGAGGTGATCTGGCGAGCATCAATGACTTATTTTGATATGATTAATGATGGGAAGAAAAGAGAAAAAGATGAAAAAGAGACCATTTGCTATTTGTGTACTAGGATTCTTTACATATGCTTTCTTTCCTTGTTTGCTCGGACTCATTAAAAATGTTGATGGGTGTGTGTCACCGCGTTTTTGGAGGATTTGACACAGGTGCAACAATGATCCAACTCAACATACTTTTTTTTGATAACTGTGGTTGTCCGAACCAGATTTCGTGCACCTTGGACTTATTCCACGGGATACCTACCTCCTCCCACCAGCAATAGGTACTAGCTAACTTTGTCCACCAAGACGACTAATTCCAGATGGGAAGAATCACCTAGTGTTTTTTGTGTCCGCCGAGTTTTGATACTGAGACCTCAGGGTTCTTAACCACTTCCTTGACTACTAGGCCACACCCCTTGGTGCATTTGTGTTTTGCACTTTTTTTTTTCAAGAAAGATTAAAAAAAAATGATATCAGGCTGTTTCATTTGTTATGTCGAAAATAACAAGCTTTAACATAACATGAAAATACCATTATCATTGTAAAATCAAGAACTTATTAACACTGTTAATATGAGAAACACAAACTTATTGAAAGTACTCCTACTAATAAAATATGTTGTTGGAAAAGATATCATCAATAGCAAATACTAGATGTTGAAACAAGTCATTTTATCATAATTTGATATTGGTAAAACAGATATGGTATTTTTGGCATTTTGCGTAAAATGTATGATTCATCTTGACGGGCTTTGCAGCTTTCTCTATGCTTTTTTTCATTTTAGAAACACTATGAATGCGGAAAAGTAAAGAAAAATGTTTTGGATCATGGAGAAAATAGCATCAACTTACCTCTTGAAGGTTGACCCATTCCGACGTCTCATTTGCACTGCCCTTATCATAAACAAGAACATGTTTACCCTGCCAATGTGCATCAAGAGACTTCAGAAACCAACCACAGGAAATTATTAAATAATTAGTAATCTACAATCAAGAAACCATGCACACCTCAGCTGCATTACAATCAGCTATGACTGCTTCATAAAAAATATTGTCATCAGGCCGTCTATTTCTCACTTTCCTTCCAATCAATGGATCAAATGATACTGGCTCGGCAGGTTCAGAAACCTGGTTACTGGATTGGCCTCTTCCAGATGGACCCAAGGAAGGATACTGCATTTCTGTTGAAGACACACCAGGCATAGTCTGGTCCTGTGAAGTTTAAAGAAAAATACTCAAAATCAGAGAATCATTCAAGAAGTGTCTGGTAAACTTGCATATCTTTTAGCAATATCTGACTTACAGATTTATGTTTTTTTTACCTTGGGATCTCTATTTGCAGTGGATGTAGATGGCTGGTTTTCCGCAGTCGCAGCTGGTGGACGAAAAGTAGGAGATGGTCCATAAAAGGAGTGAGAAGATAAAGATGGGGCTATGATTTGATTCCTACGTGAAGCTGACACAGAAGAACTGGGTATTTGATCATGAACAGCTTGACCAGTACCACGCATACCAGATATCCTCCACTCCCTAAAAACAGTAGTCAGAGTTACTCTTGACTGCAGAACAAACCACAGAAAAATCCAAGAGGTACAAGAGTTAGCTACAAAGCTAACCTTATTCTTCGGACAACATCATCCTCATTGACTCTACCAAGAAATTCTCGATGGTGTTCACTGGACAATCTTAACTCTTTTCTTAATTCAGATATGAGACTTTCCTTCTCCTGAAGAAAACACATTCATTTAGCAACCATGTAAGGCTGATCAAACAAAATCAACTATCAGATTCAGTAACATATTCTAAAAAAAAGTACCCAAGTAATGGCATCAGCCTGCGCTTTAAAGGCTCTTAGAACTGAACTGTATGCTTCTTGCTGAAGTCGGTGAATTTCCACCTCCATATCAGTTTCATCATACATCATAGCAGCTCTGTCATTTCCAGTACCAAAGCCACCACCTCTTGGTATCCTACTCCGATGTGACAGAGGAAGATCCTCATCGGTTCCTGCAATAGTTGGCAGGTTTACAGATTAAATTACATACAGTAACGATAGTTATAATGCCATACGTATGGACAAAAGAAAACTCACAAACCTCGTTGTTCCTAGAACAACAATGATCAGTTTCTGTCAAACGAAAGACCTCTGAAACTAATATTTTAAACTACAGCAGGTGCAGGTGCACCCCTACAACAGATTCCAAACTAAGATTTGAATTCCTCCACCGGATTAGAGACCCGAGATGCATAGTCTTTAAGACTCTTAACTCTACCTCGAGATTTGTTTTCTTTTCTTTGTAATTCTGCCTAAAACAAAAAATCTTGATGCAGAATAACAAGTAGAAATGAATCTTAAAGAAGCAAATAATAATTCAAGAAGCAACTACTTTTCCATTATGACAAAGGAACTGTTTTCATTGCAAACAGATTAACACCACACAAAGTTCCTTCAAAATTAATCAAAAAATTCAGGAGAAGAACAGTACAGTGCGGACGATAATTCTGTAAAACCCTAATTGAGACATGAAAGTAGAAAGAAGAAAAGAAAATAAAAAACTCACCGGTGTTGTCGTACGCCATAGGTAGCTTGTAAAATTGAAAATAGTTGAAAATTTATGCGAAAGAGAAATCAAAAGCAAAACTCAAAATCGATTAAACACCAAGAAATCAAAGGCAATGAGCAATTTCCCAAATATGTTCTTAGAATTCCAAAATATGAATTCCGACTCCTTTTATACTTCTGTTTTTTCGACCGTTTAGCCGTTGCTCTCAATAGCTCAATATTAAAAATTCATTTACAAGGAAAATATAAATTCGCTGATATTTATTATAGTGTTACTTAGTTATCAGTTTACAAAATAACTGAATATTAAAAAATTAAAACCGAATAGGTAACCCAATAGTTTATTTTTAAAAAAATCGTGGGAAAAATATTTGAAATATTTGTGAACTTTAATCGAAATTACTTTAACAATCCCAAACTTTGGGCAGGACCTATTACAACATGCACTATTTAATAGAGTATTTTGAAGATATACAAGTGTCCACTGGACAATTTACTATTTATAACGATGCAATATTTATTATGTCCACGTGGGCACCTATATATCTTTAAAATACACTATTAAATAGTCCAGGGGTAGTAGGTCATATCCAAAGTTTAGGATTATTATAGCAATTTTGGTCAAAGCTCGGATATATTTCGAATCCTTTTTCCAAAAATCATTAAAAACCCGTTAACACAATAACTCAATAGCAATCCTAGAATCCGGTGGAGCTCTTCATTCCCTAGACGCCTAATTCAAAAATTTCCCGGACACGCGACAACCTTGCTTTTGGAGGAGTGAAAATTTATGAGAAATGGAAGAAAAGAAGATGAAATGGAGAATATGGGAGGAAGGGATTGAATAATGAGAGTAGGAATAGTAAGGGATGTGATTTGGATGTGAAAGGATGAGAAAATGGAGGGGTGCAACCGTTTGTAACGGTTGGAATGGAGGAAATGGGGGATTACTTTGAATTTAGGGAGTTTTATTTAGAATGTGTCACGAGTGGGATCATTAAAATTAAACAAACACGTTATACAAAACCCCGTCTACGGTCTGTAGTTATTCCTACGAGCCATAGATGGCTTCCGTTGTTCTTCTCAACACTTAGCAAAATTTAGGAAACATACCTGGGGTCTATGAGTGCAGACTACAGACCGTCAAAGTTTGTACGGTTTGTACTGTGCATCCATAGACTTAAAGCTGCAGCTGTATTTTGACATTGAATTCTACGGATGTTATTTTTGGTTCGTTGAATGAACGACGACTCGTAGATGGGAACTGTAGAACCTGTCCTGAAAGACTTACCTTACACCAAGATTCTGCGAATCAGACCTATGGTCTGTAGGTTGCCCTACGACCCATAGGTCCAAACCGTAAAACCTTTTGCACTTTAAAATATCCTAGATTTTTCTTTCTTTCCTGCATATGTAGCAAACATTAGGACTTTCTTTTACATTTTCTTGACTCTTTTTGGACATAGCCCCTAGAGTAACATAATCTAGCCAAAAATCAAACTTAAAAACATAAAAATCACTAGAAAACTTTCAAGTAGAATACTGTTAAACTAGCTGATTACATCTTAGGTTACCTCTCAAGTAGTTCTTGATTTGACATCGCGTCACGAAGCAGACTTCTTGAATACTCAGATTTCATCAAGATCCCATTCTTCTATTACCTCTTTTACCTCATTTGGTTGACCTAAGTAGATTTTGATCCGTCGACCATTTACCTTGAATCTTGTTCTTTCCTCATTCTCGAGTTCAACCACTCCGTGTGAGAACATTTCTAAAACTCTGAATGGATTCGTCCACTTAGACTTGAGCTTGCCAGGAAACAAGCACAACCTTGAATTGAATAGAAGTACCAAATCACCGGGAACAAATTCACGTTTTTCGATCTTTTGATCATGGTACTTCTTCATCTTTTCCTTATACAAGTTTTGACTTTCATATGCTTTTAGGAGAAATTCATCAAGGTCATTCAACTCATTCAACATTTGACTTGATGCGACATCCCAATCTAGATTCAACTTCTTGAGTGCCCATATCGCTTTATTCTCTAACCCTACTGGTAAGCGACAAGACTTCCCAATCACAAGTTGGTAGGGAGACATACCTATGAGAGTCTTGAATGCAGTGTGATATCCCCATAGAGCACCAGAAAGCTTTCTCAACCAATCAGTTTTGTTCGTATTCACAATCTAAGGATTTGCTTAATTTCTCTATTTGACACTTTGATGAGTCCAAGATTTGGACTCATTCAGGAATTTATTTGGATAAATTTAGTGTCCTCAAATGCTTGTTTTGTGCCAATAAGTGATGAAAAACCCTTGATTTCTAGGTATATGGATTGAGGAACAAAACATGGACACTAATTTGCTAAAAGAACGAAGCGAGCGGAAAGAAGGAAGAAAAGAGAGTCTGGTGATCGCCAAGTCCATTTGGCGAGTCGCCAAGTGGCCATTAGACCGCCTAACATTCCATTGTGCCAAGCCCTGAAGGAGAAAAACAAGTTGGCGAGAGAAAGGAGCAGTCGATGGATCGCCGAGTGGTTTCGCGATGCAGTGTTGGATCACCCAAAGTTACAGAACTTGAGGAAGCTGAAGGCCAAGGCAAAAAGGCGAGGACATTGACCAAAGGGTGGATCGCCGAGCCTAATTTACTGCGCCGAATGGTCTTTCACAACATATATTTGGCGACTATAAATACGTTTTTGAATATTTAGTTTAACAGAGTTTTTGGATATCATATTATTCATTAGAGTAATTTTTCAGTTTTGAACTCTGAGGATTGAGACAAGTCTTCCTTAGCTTTGAAGAATTGAAGTTTTCCATTTTTGAGAAATTGGAAGTGGGTCTTTGAGATTCTTCAATTTAGACCTTTGTAAAGACGAAATCAATCGTACCCAGTTGATGGAAACACAATTTGGTAACGATTTTTTTTAATCTTTTTATGATGTCTAGCTAAAACCCCAATTCTTGGGGTGTGATTATGAGATTATGGACTCATTTAGTTTATGGGTATTGCTAATTGTTAGTCTAAATACTGTTTAGAAGTGATTTCAATCAGTAATTGTAGTTTAATTTAAAGAATTGTAGTGGCAAATGCAGTTCTACCTTCGTGTTTTTGGCTTGCTCGAGAGAGAGGTTTTAAAACCAAGATTATTGATTGATGGTTTGTGGGTATTGGGTTGTCATGGGTTCATCTCGAGAGAGTGAATCCTAAACCCTTTTCCACACATTCAGCTCGAGAGAGTGAATGGACTAAGGCGTAGGCTATTCTTATTTTGCATGCTTGTCGATGTTCGAGAGAAATCGACTTGATTCGAGGTAAATTGTTCGAGAGAAAATTTACCTCCTCTATAGTCTAGCTTATTCACTAATTTACAACTATTTTCTAACAGTTGCAATTACCCATTTGTCTACATTAGCCCAAGAACCCGTCTCATTATTGTTATTTTTGTGTTAATTGTTGTTGCTGTAGTTGATAATTAAAACCAAAACCCCCTGTTATTTGACATTCTTGTCACCCCTTAATTTGAATTATGTTTTTATTCGTAAATGTCTATTCCTATGGCTGATTTGAGCATATTCACACTTTACTATTGAATCTTAAACACGTACCGCTCCCTGTGGGATTCGACCCCAACTCATTTAGTTGGGTTATTATACTGACTAACAATCATTGATGCTTAAAACTGGATTAGTGTCCTTGAAACGCTAATCAAAATGGCGCCGCTGCCGGGGAGTGGTGTTGGTTAAGATTATTTGATTAAGTTGAATTTTGTTCTTTTTAGTCATAGTTGAATCTACTTATTTTCAGTTTTGGTTTGTGTGTTGCTGTTTAGAACAGAAGAAAGGAGCATGTCTTGTAGCAATGGTGACCAAATGGACCTCTCTCCTTTGAGGATGATGATTCTTAGGGATAACATCCTAAGTGTTAGACAATTGGAGGGCGAGTCAATCCATGAGTTGTGGCTGAGATTTCAGTCACTATTGCTGCAATGCCCAACTCATGGAATCTCAGATAAAATGTTGCTGGACTGCTTCTATAGAGGTCTTGGTCCGGAGAACAGAGAAGTGGCTGACCAAATTTCTCCGGGTGGTCTCACACGACTACCCTATGCAATAGCAGCCTAGCTCCTTTATCACATGGCCAAGACCAACAAGGAGACTGAGAAGGACTAGATTTTGGCCGAACTGTTGACTCAGCTGGATCTTGTGGCCAAAAAGATTATGGAATTGGAAGTACCGGACAAAAAGAAAGACCGGTACATTCCCCCTCACGAGTGTATAAAGCCCAAGGAATATGAGGATGGACAAATAGAAGAGATACTCTCATTTATTCTCCACACAGTCGAAGAACAAGACAAAGTGTTGAATGAGACAAAAGAGAATGTCGTACTGCTGAATCAGATGACTGCTTCCCATTCCATATCTATTTAGCTGCTGGAGACCCAAACGGGTCATGTGTTGTTTCGTCTCTGCCCCACAAATCAAGATTGATTGGGGAAGTCGTGCCACGACGTTAACTAAGGCGCTTCTTGGGAGGCAACCCAAGTGTTTATCACTTTATTTTTGTTTTAGAAATAATCATGTGTTGATTTTGCAGGTTGAAGTGTAAGATGTGCTTAAAAAGTGCAGGTTGGCGAACCAAAAGTCCAGTCGGCGACTTGCCGAAGAGGTCGGCGAGCCCGACTTGGACCGCCATTGGACTCAAGAAATTTTGAAATTGGAGTTTGTAAAACTCGGCGAGCCCAGGAGCAAATCGGCGTGCTGCCGAACGGGTCGGCGATCGCGACTTAATCCGCCGTTTGGACCCCCACATTAACTGGAGGTCCTGCAAAACGCCGAGTGGGTCGGCGAGAAAAAATTATGTCGCCGAATGGGCGAGAACTGGACAGTTTTAAAAGACAAAAGATCAAAAGTTCAAAATCTTTCACATTCCCTCACTTTTCAACTTTCCAAACTCACACCCACACTAGATTTTTCTATATTTTGTGTTTTTACCGCATTTTAGTTGTCGAATGTGTGTTCGGAGTTGGATTCTTTTCCGCCTAGCTTTACAACTTATATATTTGGCATAAAAGGTTGATTTTCCGAACCCCGAGCTTATATTTTTCTATTGTACTCATTTGCAATTGTTCTTATCTTAGTGATGTATGCTGGGCCTCTCTGATGTCATTGTTTTCGTAATTGTATGCTTGAATGTCTATTTTAATTCGAATATCTTGCCTAAATTGTCTATATTGTTGATTTCCCAAAATTTTCGTGCTTAAAATTGATCAAAATTGTTGGGTTGTGCTAATTTGTTGTTGGGTCTAGTCGGGTGAAGTCTAAGTAACCTGCATTTGTGCCAAATGATGTCCTTTGCCCAATTATGGAGCAGTTGACGTCATTCTTAAGGGCTAAAGTCATCAAATTGCCAAATTTGGCCAAACCGAGAGAAGTGTGAGTATCCCGGGGTCATGGGTAACATGGGTCTTAGTTTAATTGAATGAGTGCATAGTTTGATTTTGTTTTCGGGGGTTGCGGGGTTGAATTTGGAAGTCGGGGTAGAAAGTAGGCACGTTGGGCAGTTTGGCGAGCTGGGTCCAGCTCGCCAAACCACTTGGCGGTTGATATGCTCAAATTACACCTCCCCAAAGAAGCATAAGCAATCGTTATCAAGTAAAGAACCCAACTTGTAAGTTGGGGTCGATCCCACAAGGAAAATGGTTTAGAGTTAACTTTAACAATTCTATTCATTTAGTCAAATTACTTCCAGAAACAAGTAATTAAAGGGGGGGGGGGGGGGATTTGTGAAACAAATTGTAAGAATTCAGTAAACAAAAGTCAATTTTGGTTGTTATCAAGATGAGATAATTAACTAGGGTGTACGTGTTCCCCACAAGCTCATAACACAGTAATCCTAGTAATAGCAATCCTTTCCTAGTGTATTACATGCAAAGTGATAAGCTAGGTATCTCTAAATCCTTGGTCCGGCATCTAGAGAATTTCACCCC
>JAJOOR010004320.1:0-35159 GCA_036250505.1 Solanum acaule
CCCCCCCCCCCCCCCCCCCCCCCCCCCACTTATGCATTTTCCCAAAATTATTTATTGTTTTATAGGTATGGGTGTGGGAGCGTATTATACCATTTCAACCTATACTATCGCCTTTCAACAATGATCAACCAGAGGGACAAAAATCACTTGCATATACGGTCTCGACAAAGGGTTCATGAGAATGAGGCTCGAAAAATTATGATATTTTATAGAGATAAGACAATCTACAAACTTATCAGGTATAATTAAAAAATTTAGTTTATCACAAGATTTAAAATGGTAAAAAAAATGTATGATATATATGTTGATTTTTTCTTCTATAGTTTATTTGGGAGTCTTATTCTCAAGAAGTTCTTAATGCACTGCCTGAATGGTGTCGACGAGGGCAGAATGTGTGAATGGTGAATGTGCCATTTATTTTCGGAATATATCGTGAGTGGCACATGGTTGATCGTTTAGTAAGACAATTTGGTTTTGTGCAACATATACCACAAAATGTGCATTATTCTGATGAGCATTATAAAATTGATATGCGCCACAAAATAGATAGGCATACTCGTCAGATGTTTGTTGATACTGAAAATATATGGAATGAACGTTATGAACATGTTGTACAAATAAATCATCAAGCAAACCACATTGGTTATTTGAATTGGTATCGACGACATTCATGCAAATCCAGAACATGTTATCCAACATGGATATCAACCAATCGCAAGAAGATATGAGGCATTGGTATGTAATTTTTTTAAAAATACATAAATATCATTGACTTCTTCGTTTGACCTTTTTTATATATATTTTTAATGAATTTTAGGTAATGGGACATGAAAGGCCCCCAAGGCCTAGCTCAAGTGGCAAAAGGTGGAGGATTTGTGGCTTAGGTCGCAAGTTCAAGCCCCACACCATGCAAAGCGTAGCCCGGTATTTAAGTGGAGAAGGGTAGAGGGGCGGGCCCATTATCCACCGTGTTTAGAAGGCTGTGATTGATCCCAAAGGGAGGGTCACAGACGGATTTCTCGGTTATAAAAAAAAAAATGGGACATGAAAGATTGTATAGAATGAATCAAGCGAAAGAAAATGATAATACTCGGTTATTTCAAATGAGAGACAATGCAAGACAAATGGCATCTTATTCTAGAGATGCTATGAATACTGCTCATTTGAACACGCGGTTGAATTTTCAACAACATTATACTCCACCAAATGAAAATCCATCACCACCAATATCAAATTCGGGAGGTGTTCATATAGAAGAACATAATACGGGATTTTCGGGAAATCAATATGAGGCCAACACAAATTTATCATTGGCTACTCCCGTATTACCTTGTTTTTTACTATACTGGAGTATCTACACACAAGAAGAAGGTAGTGGCTTTCAAACTCCTAATGTTGTAAATTTGGGTTTTGAACAATTCAACGAAGGAAATTATGGTTTTGTACGACAACGTCAATTTCAAAACTCACCATTTCATGTTGGGAGATTGAGTTTTTCGACGGTAAACATCTTATTCCAAGATGATATGTCTCAAAATCAAAAAACCAATTTAGATAGGTGAGACCACATCCTGAACTTCACTGAGTTTCAGCGCGCTTTATGTGAGCCTTTAACAACAATGCTTTGACTATGTATTGTTGTTTGAGCTTAGAGTTGATTTTCTTGCATTATATATATATTTAGATATCTTTTAATCAAATTTGCGCCTTTCTTCATTAAAACCAGCTCTATCTTATGCTTTGCACTTAAAACCTGGATTGAACTGTACTTTATTTTAATCTACTTTCTGTTAAATGTACTTCGAGAAGTTATTTTTTCATGAGTAACAACAGCTAATGACCAGAATTTGAAAATATTCTGTCAAGAATGTTATATAACTTACAAAAGGAAGTCCAAGATGAAAGTTCTCCCTCCACTTGATTCTTTTTCCTCCCTGATGCTGGAAAGTGGAATGGAATAGAACTTCTTTCAAGCTCTGCTAGTTTCTCATCTCCCCCCACCCTTATTCTCTTCCTGATTAGTATGTGAATGTGAGATAGTTTCCTGTGTCTTACATCTTCCAAATGACATCTGTAATCAATGGAGCTTATTCTGACCCTTTTAAATATATCAGATGGAGAAGGAATATCAGCTTCTGAGAAGCACATTTGAAGATGCAGGGTTCACAGATGAGCAGATTGCATGTATCCTTATAGTTTCATATCTAGTGTCTCCATAGGATTGACTTTATTTTAGTTTCTATGAAGAAAAATAGTTTCATATCTAGTGTCTCCATAGGATTGACTTTATGTTAGTTTCTATGAAGAAAAATAGTTAGGGTCTCTTTGGTCGAGCCTAATTATTATTAAGCATAGTGAACTTCGATCAATTACAAGATACTGGGAGAGAAATGATGCTTTTGTCTCTTTAACTTCTGCTAGTTTTGTCAAAAAAATGGTATATTGATGTATTGGCACGTATCCGTATCAATTCTTTTCGGATTGAATTGGCCTTGGGATCATATGAAGATATCCTTTTGTCAGCAGCAGCATCAGTAGAAGCAGAGGCTGCAGTTGGAAATGCTATTTATATGCTACCATCATTTTATAATCATGACTGTGGTAAGAGTTTTCATTCTTCTGATGTTCAGCACTTGCATTATCCATCTGTGTAAGTTGACGATTAATCACAATGCATTTTTTTAGAGACACACCAAAACGAAACCTTCCTTTGTCTGCATGCTGTTGATTTATTCCTGGGCAACAGACAATAAATTTACATGGTTAATGTTCACACTATGCATATGTTTCTGATATTGTTACCTAACTCAATGAAGTTTCCAAGATCCATAAACTTATGGCAACAATTATTCGTTTATTGTTGTCTAACTCAATGAAGTTTCCAAGATCCATAAACTTGTGGCAACGATTATTCGTTGTCTGTGGAATGGGCGAATATTAATTTTATCTAATTCCCTGAAGGGCTGCCAGTAAGAATTGGCCATTGTCGATTCTCATACTCTGGTGCAATTAGGACTAGGATGATATAGAGTATAGACAAACTGTCCCAAAAAGTCAAATATTCTAGTCGTAAATTGGCTTTGATCATTTTCTTCTGTAACTGGCCTTCTATGGATTGGACCAGTATAAATTCTTGCTATGATCCTCAAAGTTCTGATCTGCAACTGTTGTTAGTGGTTGCACATCCATACTTCCTAGAGGTACTGAACCTTAAGCAGACAAAGTAACCTAAAAGAAGAACAAAGAAAGAACTATATTTCAATATCAACAAAAGCTCCAATCCTAAGCTAGTTGGGGTTGACAACATTATTCATTTGCTCCATTTCTTTCCAATATTCTCAATTTGTTTGATTTCCTTCTACTGGTAATATAGGCATGAATATAATTTCCAGTTTCTCATGACGAGTGTGTTTAAACTCTCATGTTATATCAGCGGAAGAGTTGAGGATATGCTACATTGACGCAAGCATGGATTGTGATGCTCGGCGCGCCATCCTTTCTGAAGGGTTTGGTTTCGATTGCAAATGTGCTCGATGTATGTCTAATGACTAGACATTAGCAGATCAAGGTTATCTGCATTCTACTTCCTACAGCTTCCGAAAGAACAATGTCTAATCTTTAACAATGGTCCATCTAGGACCATGATAAACAAAATAATTATCACTGCTTGTATTTTTATTTATTTTATTTTTGATAAGTGATAAATGGTACAGTTGATAATGAATTACTTTTATATATCCATGCAGCCTTTACTTTAGTGGCATTCTATGTCAAGAAGTTGGTGACTTATAACAATGTTGTTGTGTAATATCACCTACAAAGTCAAAAATCAATTATTTACTTTTGAATTTCAGTTAGTGCACTTTTTATAATTTGTATGTTTGAATCTATTAAGTTAAAAATTGTGGGAGTGCGTGCTTGCGTTAGGGACTGACTACCTAGGTCGGTAAAATGTTTTACTCTAAGCTTTATCAATATACGCTTGCACAAACTATTTGTAAGAGTAAAGAATTTGCGCGAATGAAGAGAAGTAATTACACTTTAAAACTTAATATTGGAAAAATATTTTTTGTTCTTCCATCTTTTAAGAGAACTTTTCATGCTCTTAACCCTTATTCACAAATTGATAAATCTCGATGTAATTTAACAAGGAGGAGAAAATAAAGTCTTACTCATCAACAAAATCATAAAGAAAACACACTCACGCTAGAATTAATAACATCTGATTAATTAGGATTAGGAGAGTCAGTAATTAATTAAGAATATAAATGAAATTCTATTTTACTCCTTTAATGATGGGTCAACTAATCTAAAGCTATATCAATCCATAGAAGATGAAAATGTCGACTGTTGAATGTTGGGGGAGGTAGTTGAGTTTTAAAAAGACAAAAAATATGATTTTTGTCCCTTGGGAGGATTGTCACACTCTTTATTATTGATATGTTTTGTTGAAAGAGAGAGAAAGAGAAAGTTTGAATAATAGTTATGAGGATTATTAATTACTCCCGCCAAGTTAGCTTAGTGGTTATAAGTGTGAAGAAAGGGGCAGAGAGGTGGCAAAAAGAGTGCTTTCTTTTCATTCTCCTAACTTTCATCTCCTCTTCCCTTAAATATTCTTCAACCAAACCTTCTTTTTCCTCAATCTTTCCCTCCTCTTACATCAAACCAAACTCACTTGTTAGTTAACTTGTTTTTCACTTTCTTTTTCTTTTTTTTTTAAAAAAAAATTAAAAAACAAGAAACAAGAAACAAGTGATTAGCTAAGCTAGTAGAGGTTGCAAGCCAACCTCATAGCTATAATCTTTCCTTTCATTTTCCTCTAAACTTTTTTTTTCTCTTTGCATCAATATGGAGGCTGTGAGTAGTCTAAGTTCTTCATCTGTTATATCAAAAACTGTTATGAAATTGTCAAAGAATTGGAGATGGTGTCCTCCTAACAAGGTATATTGCCAAACTAGTGGTACAAAAAATGGGAATGTTTCTTCTGTTGTAACAGAGAGATCATCGGTTAACTCGGAAAAAACTTTAGGAAGTTTGGTTTTGACTCCAAATACTGAAATTAAGGTGAAGGATTTGGTGCCTTATGGTCAGCCAAGGCATGATGATGGTATAGGCATTACCATGTTTCTGAGAGGGAAGACATTTCTCATTACTGGTGCAACTGGTTTTCTGGGAAAAGGTATGTTTACTTTACAGCACTATATCTCCTCCGTTTTTCTTTCCTAACTCGCGATTCTTATAACATCATATCTTCCCTCCAGTTCTTATTGAGAAGATCTTAAGGACAACACCTGATGTGAACAAAATATTCATCTTGATCAAGGCAAAGAACAAAGAAGTTGCTATGCAGAGATTGAAGAATGAAGTATTTATGCATTAATCTTATGTACTCATACACTTATCTTTTTGGCTACTTATCCACCATTAACAAGTTTGTTTTTTAAAATTTCCATCAGATCCTCAATGCTGATATATTCAATTGCCTCAAACAAGTCCATGGGAAATCTTATCAGACTTTCATGTTGAGCAAGTTGGTACCTGTGTTAGGAAATGTTTGTGAAGCTAATCTTGGAATCGATCAAGACACAGCCAGCATGATGGCGAAAGAGGTTGACATAATTGTAAATTCTGCTGCCAATACCACTTTTGATGAAAGGTTGTTGCAGATTAACATCTGGAGTTGTGTGCATATATGTCCATGTTTTCTTTCTCATGCCTGAAGCAAGTATATATTTGATGAAATCTGCAGGTATGATATAGCACTTGATATAAATACTGGAGGACCTACCCGCCTTATGAACTTTGCAAAACAATGTCACAACCTTATACTCTTTCTTCAAGTATCCACAGGTAAGCACTCACTCTCAGACAAGATATTACTTGCCTCACCAATTTATCAAGAGATGTTTAACTTGAACGATATGTCTATTGATTGAAGAGATTGTTCATGTTAAAAACAGCATATGTTAATGGACAGCGACAAGGTAGAATTATGGAAAAGCCATTCTGCATTGGAGATAGTATAGCAAAGGAGAATCTTCTCTCTGAAGTTAATCCAAACTCCTTCACCTCATTGAATGTTGAAGATGAGATAAAGTTAGTTTTGGAGTCTAAACAAGGTTTAGAAGATAATTCAGTTGCTCAGAAAATGAAAGAGATTGGTCTACAGAGGTATGTATATATTATAGCACTAAATATTTGCTTGCTTCATTACATATTTCTTAACATAGAGTACATTTGAATTGATCAGAGCTAACAAATTTGGGTGGCAAGACACTTATGTATTCACAAAGGCAATGGGAGAGATGATGATAGATAGCATGAGAGGTGATATTCCTGTAGTAATTATTCGACCAAGTGTCATTGAGAGCACCTACAAGGAACCATTTCCTGGATGGATGGAAGGGAGCAGGTGAATATTCTACTTAAAACTCAAATCATAAAAAAGACTTGCAATAATTCACCTTAAAAACTAATGTTACTTTCATATGCAGGATGATGGATCCAATCATCTTGTACTATGGTAAAGGGCAGCTCACAGGGTTTCTTGTAGACCCTAATGGAGTTCTTGATGTGGCAAGTTCTTCACATAAATATCCAGTATGAACATTAACATATATAAAGGGTATAGTAGTGTGTATTTATTTGTGTCTCTCTTGTACGTAGGTTCCAGCTGACATGGTTGTGAATGCAACCTTGGCAGCCATGGCAAAACACGGTACAGAAGGAAAACCAGGTAGTAGTAATGTTTACCAGGTTGCTTCATCTGCTGTAAATCCATTAGTCTTCAAGGACCTGGCCAGAATGCTATTTGATCACTTCAACCGTTCACCCTACATTGACTCCAAAGGAAGACCAATTCAAGTTCCAAAAATGTCGCTGCTCAGATCCATGGAGGACTTATCATCTCATCTATGGCGAGACGCCATTAACAGAAGTGGCCTAACAGATTTGACTGATCCAAATGGAAAGTTGTCCAGGAAACTTGAGAACATCTGCAGGAAGTCAGTGGAGCAAGCAAAGTACCTGGCTAATATTTATGAACCCTACACTTTTTATGGAGGAAGGTAAGAATTTGGTCTTTATTATCCTCTCTATTAAGTTTTGCACCATTTTTATGAGGTTAAAAAAGGTCCAAAATTTTCCAGATTTGACAACAGCAATACTCAGAGGTTGATGGAATGCATGTCTAAAGAAGAAAGATGGCAATTTGGATTTGATGTAGAAAGCATAGATTGGAAAGATTATATCTCTAATGTCCACATTCCAGGGCTAAGGAAGCATGTAATGAAAGGAAGAGGATCATGCACTTAGTCTCACTCTGCTCCTTTATGTTTCTGCATCTTATCTTACTGTAATACAAGTATACAACTGTTGGTTTTACTTTTACTTTTTTTCTTCCCGAAAGACTTGTGATTTCCGGACAAGATCATCTTTAACAAGAACTTCCTGATAATCACTGATGTAATATCATTTTCAATATACTATATTAATAATATCATATCAAAGTGATCAGTCTACCACAAAAATGTATAGGATTCTTCATATTTATATGTGCGGTGCAAGCCTTAAATTTTTACTTGTCTAGTTCTGTGTATAAAAATGGAAAAGCAACATTATTACCTCTGTTAATCTTTATGGCTCTCAAAGTAGCTAGAATTGCTTTCAGAACCCGCAGAATATCTCATTTACATCAGTAATAATATATTACACAAGTTCAAAATGGTCAGATAAGAACATATTCCTATATATCAACACAAACAATATATATTCTATTATACATGAAATACCAAGCATCATATGCCCAGGTGAAAGAATAGAGAAGGCACGAGATCCACCACAGACCAAGCAAGACTAGCGTACTGAAAGAGCCTAATACCAGTATCGACTTCGAACGAGTCCTGCCGGGAGAAAAATAATAGTTTTTGAATATAACCTGCTTGCTTTATTTCATCTGACTTTTTAGCGGAAGCTGAAACGCTTAGTGATGGGACATAGCTGCTTGATCTCACTGGGATGCCCAATGCATTGGCAAGCATGGGAAGCATCCATTTGGCAAGAGCCTTGCTGCAGAACCTCACAAGGAGTATTGTTGGATATCCTACTATCAGTCTTCCCAAAAATGCAGGAAGGGTAAGCTGGGGAGTGAAGACACGGGGTACACTCTCATGATGAAACTGATGATACGTCTGATGGACACCAATTACCTGGACAAAAGGATTTTGTTTTCATGAAATTAGAGGCACTTGCAAGTACCCTGTAAAAGCTCACCTAATCACTTATCTATAAGGGATCATCACATCCTTCTATAAATCCAAAAAAAAAACTGAACCTGAGCACAAGGACATGCATAATAACTAAAAAGAAATTATACGACAGTAACCTTGCCAAAAAATAAGAACAAAAAATGCCAGGACAGCAGTATTCAGCTTTTCCAAGTACTCAAATTCAAGGAGGCATAGAAATTCATTATGTAAACTCTCATAGAAAAAATCAATACCAAGTAATTTTTCCTCAATCTAATACATATGAAACCCACCGGTGGCGGAGCCACATGTTCGTCGGAAATTTACATTGTGTAGCTAGGTAAATATAAATAAATTTTATGTATATATATTGTATATTGACTCTCCTTGGTTTCTTCGTGGGTCTATCCTTTATAGTTTGACACCCCTTAGTGAAAATCCTAGTTCCACCACTGAAATCCACAATAAACTAAGGTCTACGAGATTATTAGCCCTCATCCCCAGAGAGACTGAGGTCTTGAACAGGAACATAAGCAGGAGTAGGAAAAACAAAGGACGATATTTGAGCGAAAGAGAGCATAAGATTGACTAGGGACCAACAAGGAAAGGAGCAGACACTTCTCTCTCTCTCTCTCCAACAATTCTACTTATTCCATTTTTTGTTTGGTTAATAGCTAAGCAAACGAAACATGCAGGAGGAATCGGAAACCTATGCTACTCTATCACATCTCTAGTTGTTTCCTTGATAGCCAATAAAGGCACACATAGGTAAGAATACAGCAACACATGCTTATATTTTGGTTATCAAAACCAAGGTAGCAACAGGAAAAGGACTTCCACTCCAGGACAGCAACCCACACAACTTTTAGCCCTCAGCTGCCTTGTTTATATTATTAAATTCAAAGTTTGCACTATTGCTCATTCAATTTAAATGGAGTTTGATGACTTCCAATAGAATCATTTTAATCATACAAGTCAAAGTGCAATCAATAACAAGTATATTAAGAGTAAAGAAAATGTTGGGTTGAACAGTCAAAAGACCACCTCTCCAACAAATTGTCCAGAGACAATCACTTCGTAAATAGACCATTGCCTTCTGAACAACTCATCAAGGAGAAAGCAGCGTGGAAGAAATAACGTAGCAAAGCTATTGAACTTTTTCATATCAACATAGCTGATTCACATGAACTAAGAAGTAGGAGAAGAAAATTTTTACAATCATATGCTAAGCAACAAGATAACCATTTCCCACATTTTTCCTTATGCAGTCATTTTCCAGTACTAAAATTTTTAGGCAAATGCACTGAAGCAATCTGGTCAATGAACACAAATCTCAGTAGAAGGTCTCAACAAAGGAATAAGTGGAAGGAGAATTATGAACTTAACAAGATAAAGTCAAGCAAGTACAGTTGTGTGCTTACAATTCCCAATGCCACACCATTAAAAGCTGTATGGAACTCAAAACTTGGAGTTGGAAGCTGCGGTGTAGGGTAAGCAAAGAGCAACAAGAAGCATAGCACAGCCCAGAATGATGCAACTGCAAATAATTTCAAATCTCAGAACCAGGGACAAGTTAAATAGTCATTCAAATATGAAATAAAGATGACAAAAAAACTGGAAAACTCACATTAAGAACCCGACATTCAAATCTATTTAAAAAAAGGATAAAAAAGGAGAATTTTTTGCAGGAGGAGCCAAGCTTTTACATCTTTCAGCTTCAGGAACCTCAAGTGCATTTCCAGGCCCTATAATCTAAATATCAGCACCATAGATGGTGCATTATCAATTGTTGTCTGAACTATTTCTATCTACTTAAGCATCACTTGTCTTTTTTTTTCTTTGTGTTGTTTTTTATATTTGAGCCAAGAGTATATCAGAAACAACCTCTCTACCTCATAGGGGTAAGGTCTACATAGACACTAGACCTCCCCATACCCTACTTGTGGGATTACACTGGTTATGTTGTTGTTGTTTTTTGTATTTGATTGAAGCCATGGTTAAACATCCATTTGGATTTTTGGAGTATACTTTCAAGATACCACACCAGTGGTAGAAGCATCACCAATATCACCACTCCTAGTTTACTCCTCCACTGTTTTGGAAGACTCTATTGGTCATGACAAAGTGATTTGGAAGACTCTATTGGGCATCTTGATCTATTTCTGTATTCCCAATATGCTTTGAAGTGGATATCTACCAAGAAGCACGTCAGGGTTATCAGCAAGGCAGCGTAGCATCTCTTCCCAATTCTCTAGATTTTGATTTTTGAATGACACAACCTTTAAGACCAAGGAAATTCAAAACAGGTAACAGTACTCGTACCATTTTGCCCCGAAACTATGAAATAATCTATGTATTTGTGAACAGAAAGCCAGGATGCCAAGATTGCCAATCCGAAAGCTAGACCCGCAATGATGTCAATCAAGCTGTGCATTCCCAGATATATCCTTCCTGACAGAAAGGCAAAATTTGAGTCTTGGATATTTTGAAGAAGTAAAATTGGAGCCTCATGCAGGAAAAATAGGACTTACCTAATGCAATGAAGAAAACAAACAAACAAACGATTACTAATCCAGCTAATCCAGTAATAGCATCATCATTTTGTGTGTAGGATAAGATGTACTGAAGGAGGAACCTGATTTGTCCCAAAAAAGGAAATAAGAGGAGTAAGAATACGCTGATATATAAAGCACAAAATGCAGCAGGGCGAGTATTTTTCGTTCCTAAACGAAGCAAAGACTAATTGATTTATTTTATGCTAATTCCATCAGAGAATGAAGCAGCAGAACAAAAATAAGAGGTGTACCCTGACAGGCAGACAGTGTTGAGTGTGTGCGAAGAAGGAAGTCCATATTCGAGAGCATTTTCTTTCTCATCTTCAGTTGCTGTTATTCTCCTAACAGGTGGTGCATTTGGTCTAGGAGCACATACAACATCCTGCAATTTTAAACATGATCAACCAATATTCACCTAGAAAAACATACATACATTAAGAGAAAAGACAGTACCTTTATACAGTTACCAATATAATCACACAAGGCCATCAAAAGAGTCATCTGTCTAGCCAATTTACAATGCCCACTCTGCAACATACAAACTCCACTATAAAAGAAGAAAGCTTTGCAAGAAACACAAGTACAAATTGGCAAAACAAAGACATACCCAGAATAGCAATGGAAGGAAAGCAGTGTAGAATGGCACAGAAACAACACAAGAAAGGGCAGAAAAGAAGGCATCCAAATATTTGTTGTGATATTTCTGCAAAAAAAGAATAAAAAGGAAATCAATCAGTATAAACATAAAACTTTCACAGGCATAGAAAGTAAAAAGAAGCAAACCTGGATCTTTAAAGTAATAGGAGTGGTAGAAACAACATAGCTAGAAACCCATGGTTGAGTTAAAGATCTAATCTTTTGGGTGACATTAAACATTGAAGATAGAATGACCCATGTACCAATTCCACACAAAGACAACACCTCCCACCTTGGAATGCTCTCCATCAAACCTCTCAAAATTCCTCCTTTTCTTCTTCCCCCTTTCTTTTGCCAGAGAAACAATGATTCCTCTGGCTGGCTTCTTGAATTTTAACAATATTTTTCTTTGTCTATTTTGTATGTATTTTAGAGAAATTGGTCTTTCCAAGAAACACTGATTTCCTTTGACAGAGAAAGAGAGTTTGACTATAAAAAAATATTTTAATTATGGCTGAGGTATAATATATAAAGTCACAGGCTAATATTATCAAGTTGTCATATTGCGGAATCTTCTCTATTATTTTCTCCCAATTTTTAAGGAAAAAATTACTATAATTATTCAAGAATTTAATTAGCTGATCTAATTAGTTTATGTTATAAAATAAAAATTATGTACTGAAATTAAAATTAAAATTAAAAGTAAAAAGAAATAGACATGTGTGGCCCTTATCAACACATGTATATTACTCTAAAGACCACTATTGCATTCTCTCTTTAATTCATATTGTTTTAGAATAAGTTTTCGTAACTTCTCTATATCTGACCAACCATAAGAAAACTTACCAATCATTGTATACTCCAGTTTCTCATTGATTATCGTCTGATTAACTTCTTCCTGCTCTCATATTACTTGTGGTTCTCAATGCATGTATGATATTGATTTCAATGGTAGGGTTTTAATGTAGTGGCGGAGCTAAGATTTTTAATAAGATGGTTCAAAATTTGAAGAACTAAACACACGAACTAATCGAAGGGGGTTCGACATCTACTATATATACATAAAAAATAATTTTAACCATGTATAAATAGTAATATTTTCCGCCGAAGGAGGTTCAGATGAACCCTCTAACAGAGGGCTGGCTCCACCCCTGTTTTAATGTTAGGCTTGTACCGCATCAAAGAATCAACATATGAAGGTCCTGGTGGTGCTGCCAGCAAGCCTACCTCTAGAGGAGGTTGGCCAATGGCCGTGACGGCCATCAAAAAGTAGGCAAACTAGGGTTGATGGTGGTAGGGTTTTCTTTTCCTTAGAGAGCATTTTTTTTAACTTCCATCACTCCCCTTGTATGTCCATGTAAAAGATTTTTTTTAGTAAAAAAGAAAAGGTGTAGTAATATGTTTTGTTTGTTATATCATTAAAAACATTTACTAGGAAAATCCAGTGGGATAAAACTTGATTAAGGGGAAAAAAGTGTTATTTACTTCCCTTGATGATGACATCACTTAACAATTCGAAGATGACGAATTCCAATTTTATATCTCAACTTCTCAAAGTTTGAAGTTGTTAATGCCTTGGTGAGTACGAACTATTGAACATCAGACTCCTTTGATGTGTCCCCCGCTTGGTTGAGTTATGCCTACAACATTATATTCATATTATGTTGGAATATCTCTTTTCAAAGGAAGGTCACATATTTTCAGGATATGTTTATTGATCTCAGTCAACTATATTTTTGACAATCACTCGATTTATGATCTTGTTGGTATAGATAAATTGCTCGTTTGACTTGTTAGTAGCGACAACTAGGCACTAAGGGACACTTTTACTTGTATGACAATAAAATTGACTATTCTTTGGAATGATTTGTTATGACAGTATTCCCACATGAAAACATATAACTTTTTTGAGATCAAACTTCATAACTTCCTGCAATTTCATAATCAATAAGCCTTGACACAATTGGTCAGAATAAATAATTTGTATTAATATTTAATTTATTCTAATATCTCTTTTGATAAGAGTGATATTATATTTTACACGCACTTTAATAAAATTATTATAACATGTATAATAAGAGCAGGATACATAAGTGCACAAATTGCACTATGATATGATACTTTCTAACCATTTTAATGAGATCAAAATTGATCTTTATGTTAAGTGATCTCACAACCATTAAGGTACTATTCAATGAAATCGCTTAAAACCCTTTCTAAATTGTTCAAGAATTTTCATATAATATTATTGTCTAGTTAGACACTATAATCATCGTTATATGGTTCAAGCTTTTCATATATTGTCAAACTGAAAGAAACTTCGTTGCGTTCACCATAGGAGAACATATCTCCATACAATAATGTCATTACTTTTGTGGAACATTTTTATGCCCCAAGGCACAAGTCGTGCTTTATATCTTATGATTTTTTTTCTATTTGACCTTTCACATAACAATCTATTTGTACCCCATTGACAGTATATCATGATATATGAACTACAAGTTCATGACATCACTTTTTCAAGTGAAATAAAATATGCTTGAATTGCATATTTTATTTGGCCAATCATTTATTTGTTAACTCATTTGACAGATTTAATATCAAGACCCTTGTCACCATTATAATTTTGAGCGCTACATTATATCAAATATTGTCGAGGGTTATTTTGTATCAATTCTAATATGACATATTTTGTCAAGCTCCTTTTATTTTTCATCATTTTCAGGTACTTGAACCAGTGTTATGTCAGGGTGCTTTTTCTAAAACACTTGCCTCATTATTATGACCATATTGATCATTTACTCCTCTTATTTTTCAAGAAGTTTTATATTTTGACTAAATTAATCCATCACACTTTAGACGTGCCATACCTTATGTCCTTCAAAAAATTTTCATTAAAACATTTATAACAGGATTATAACATAGGGTCAGCGAATGTGTCTGACAATTGACTTAAGTTATCTTTTCAATGAGGATCATATCAATGGTAATTTATTATGTATAACTTATTTTCTCAATTGTTTATCATCTCTCCCTATAATGTTAGAAAATCTAACATTCACCCACCTTATTTGGAGACTCGACTTTGTGCATTGCATAGTGATGGAGCAATTGATTATATGCCGACATTTAATTTCTAGATAAGAATTATTTGGGTTTCTGACCCCAAACCAATTGTGATAGGAGAACTTTGTTAGCTTTATACGTACAAGTATTGCTACATTTTAAATAACACATCTGATACCAAATCTTTTTTGGAATTTTTTTCCTCATAATGAACAGTTTAGCTATAATTGAAGGCATATAATTTCTATTTAAACCCACTTGGATAGAAATCAGTTATCACGATCCAAAAATGGACGTGATGGCACTCTTTTGTTCCCACCAAGATAAGTCAGCCTCAACCCAACGAATGCAAAAAGGTAAATCAAGAACAAGATAAAAATGGAAAAACTTATTCATTCTATTAACACCCCAAAACCTGGTTGTCACGTGTGTAAACCACTAATATATAAAGTGCGAAATTAAGAAATAAGTACAAATATCAAGCCTTTTTTTTCTCAAATAGAAAAAAGCATAAAAAGAAGAACTAGAGGGCCCGTCGGGATGACAAACAACTACCTCTCAACCATTCTTTGACGAGCCACGAAGATGGGAGAGAAAGAGCAATTACATGGTACCAGACTCAGAACCTACACAAGTGTAGAAGCAAGTAGTGAGTACCAAGCAATACATTACCCAGCAAGAAACCTAACAAAGAATGCAAACTAGCTAGAAATTGAATACTCCTTTCATCCCAACTGAACCTCCTCAAACTACAACCTGCACAGAAATCAGCTCAACCTAAAGTTCTACAATACACAAATCCCAAGGCTCAATAAGCACAGTCCAATAGTCACAATTAAAAAACCAACATGTATCAAGTAAGTCAATCTCAATTTCAAGTAGATCAACCACAAGTAACAAATGCATCAATCACAGTTAACAAGTAGGCCAAACATAAGCATAAAAACTCGTCAAATCATAACAATCAAACGGTAACACCCTGGATACGAAATAGGGACTTTAGTTAAACTGCATAAGTTGCAGGTGCCAGCCACGGAGGCCAGCCATGGCTCGTGGGTTGAACCACAGACCGTAGGTATGGTCTGTGGGTTGGACACCCAGGTCTAGGACCACGGATCGACCTACGGACCGTAGGTCAGACCACAGTCTGTGGTCGGGGTCCGTGGTTTGAGGCCCAAATGTCATGTCTCTGACCACCATCGACAGTCGTGCGGTCAGTCCACAGCCCGTAGATGGGTGGCCTTAGGTCTTGGAAAAAATCTTTTTATCTACCGATGGAGGTGTAGGACGGACCGTAGGTCTAACCACGGTCCATCGGTTGTGGGGCGTTGGGGGCAGCTGGCAATTATATTTAGGGGTAGTTGGGTCTTTTCCTAATTAATTAATCCCTATACTATGTCGTTTTGCCTAAGTTTAGAACCCCTATATAAGCCTTTTTACCCCCAAATTCATCCTATTTAATTCATTCTTCCAAATTCCCAAAAGATAACCAAATTACTCTCAAATATTCTCTCTTTAGAAACTTGAAGAAGAAAAAGAAGAAGATTCAACATAGGGTTTCAAGCTAAGGTCTCAATTCCTCCATTGAAGATAAGCAATTGGACTTGAGGTATGGTAGTTTTCATCCATGAATCCCTCTCATTCATGGAGTCCCCAAATTCCTTTATTTCAAAATGTAAAATTCCCCAATTAGCTAGGGTTTTCTTCAATCACCATGGGTTCCTTTGATTATTGATTTAATTAATTGGGTTATGATCTTCTAAGCATGAATTGATGAATTTCTATAATTTTGTGATGTTTTCCCCTATGAACCCATTTGATCCCTATGTTTTCAAGTTATGAACTATATGTTGTGGGATTTTGATCTTAAAGGAAGAGTTCTATGAAATTAAGCATGTAATGAGAGAATTGCATGAGTTTATGATGAAATTCATATTTAACCCTTGTTTTCTAAATGTTGATGATTGAAAGAGGGTTTTTGGCCTTAAAAAGGTGATTATGGAATTATGCATGTTTTCATGAAGATTATGTAAATGTTTAAGGGTGTTTTGAGAGTAAGGTGCCAAATAATGATGTTTTATGTTATGTTGTGTTGTGAAAGGACATTCTCATAAATGCATAATTAACATGATGTGAAATGTTTTCTCACATAATGAAGTTTCTAAGGTTGAAAGGTTTTCTCACTTAATTGAATCTAAGATTTACATATAGACATGGACGGTGAAAGGTTTTCTCAAGCATGATCTAAAGAGCTATCCTAATGGACTAAGTTGGATTGGTTGTCCAAAGGACATCCTTCCATGAGACATGAGTTAAGGCAAAACTCAATAACTACTCCATGGGATTTATGCTTAGCATCGAGTAGATATTGACATTGAGATGGAAGCTCTCCCATTAATAGATGCTGGGTTTCTAGTAACAATCTCCTTATCCCATAAACTATGTGCCCCCGTAGGATATTTAGCTAGTGGATCCACCTAAGCTAAGAATACATGGTTCTGCCATAGGTAAGTAGGACACCCATTTTTGGTATGGGTAACACTGGGTGATCATGTTATAGCTCATATGGTCTCTTGTCAGTTAAGGCTTATTCCCACAATAACAAGGTGAATAATGAACTAAGGCATGTTTAAAGAAGTATCTCGCTAGTGTTCAAAGGTTTTAATGATGATGCAAGCTTGTCTTAAATATGATGTTATGACTTATGTTCTCCAATTCTCTCATATGATGTTTTAACTTGGTAAATTGCATGTTATGAAACGAAATGTCCCTTTTAGCATGTTTTAAATGTTTTTATGCATAACTATCAAACTTGGTGCATTTTTGTACTAACGCATACTCTTGCCTATATTTTTCCTAAAATGTAGGGTCCGACAGTATGGTTCTCGAATTTCGTGGCTAGAGTTTGACTTGGATATTTCTTAAGTTTTGGTGAATCCTCATGCTTCGAGGACGGAGTTTATTGCTTTTAGTTTTTGTTCATGTATTTCTCTTTTGAACATGATGTATGTGCTAGGCCCAATTTCATTTGATTGTAATAGATGGCTATGATGAGACATGAGTTTAGACTTCCGTTTTTCTATAAAAATTGTTTTGGACTTAAAGGTTGTTTTACTCTTATTGTTCTATTTCTTATGTTATGAGAGCTAAGTGGCTTGTATTAAGTCCTTCAGGGTTCTATACGACATGTTACATCTAGGGGGTACCCTGGGTCGTGACAAAAAACTTGGTAATCAGAGCACAATATTTAGAATGGTCCTAGGATGTCTCATAATGCCACGTCTAATAGAGTATTGTTCATGAGCTTGAAGCGCGCCACATTTATGAATGAGAGGCTACAAGATGATTAGGAAACTCCACTTCTTTTATTACTCTAAAGTTGTGCCATGGAGTTTAACTCTATTAAGTATCTCTCCTAATCCTTACCCTATGCTCTTCAGGATATGTCTACTCGAAGGGCTTATACTAGAAGGAATGTGAGGGAGAATATGGAACTAGAATCTCCTCCCTCAGCTCCTCCTCAAGCTCCGATCAATCCTTTGGACAAACAAGTTACAAATGCGGAGTTTAGATCGGCTTTCCAAATGTTGGCTCAAGCCATGACGGCTCAATCCAATAGAGAGGTGGTAGTCCCTGTGAACCCAAATATGGGTACGACGACTTCAAGAGTGAGGGACTTTATGAGGATGAACCCTCTGGAGTTTCATGGCTCCAAAGTTGAGGAAGATCCTCAAGATTTTATCGATGAGGTCTATAAGGTACTTGATATCATGGGAGTGACTCCGGGAGAGAAAGAGGAATTGGCCGCTTATCAGTTGAAAGGTGTTGCTCAAGTGTGGTACAACCAATGGAAGGAAACAAGACCGGTAGGAGTGGGTCCTATAGAGTGGAAAATGTTTAAATTTGCTTTTCTTGATAGGTTCTTTCCCCCTGAGATGAAGGAAGCAAAGGTGCTTGAGTTCATTAACCTTTGTCAAGGAAGTATGAGTGTGAGGGAATATGCTCTAAAGTTCACACAATTGTTGAAATATGATCCAACAATGGTTGCCAATTCTAGGGCAAGGATGAGTAAGTTTGTGTCGAGTGTGTCCAAAATGGTGGTTAAAGAGTGTCGTACCGCCATGCTCATTGGTGACATGGACATCTCTTGTCTCATGGTGCACGCACAACAAATTGAAGAGGAGAAACTCAAGGAAAAGTCTAGGGAGGTAAAAAGGGCTAAGACCAGTGATGGTAATTTCTCACATGCTAGATCCGATAGACATGGTCATCCTAAGTTTCGACAAGGATTTTTCGGTCAAGGTTCCTCCAACGCTCCTCCTAAGTTTAACAAGGATAGGGTGTCTAACCCTAAACCTCAAAGAGGTAATGGAGGTGGTTCTTCTTTGGGTAGGTCTACTTGTGCTAAGTGTGGGAAGAAGCATGATGGTAAGTGTCTAACCGGCATGGACGATTGCTTTAGTTGTGGGAATAGTGGTCACAAAATGAGGGATTGCCCCATGCTTGCGGCTAAAGGGAGACAGGGAAAGCAAGCTACTCCTAATGGTTCGGGTTCCAATGATCCCAAGCAAAACCACTTCTATGCACTTCAGGCTCGAGGCGAACAAGAGAGTTCTATGGATGTAGTTACTGGTATGTTAAAAGTTTTCCAACTTGATGTGTATGCTTTACTTGATCCTGATGCTACTTTGTCTTTTCTAACTCTATATGTGGCTATGAGGTTTGATGTTCTTCCGGATGAGTTGTTAGAACCTTTTTCTGTCTCTACTCCTGTTGGTGATTCTATTGTGGCTAAGAGGGTCTACAGAAAGAATCCCGTTTCCTTATTATATAGAGTTACTCTTGTTGACTTGGTAGAGCTTGACATGTTAGATTTTGATGTTATCCTTGGGATGGATTGGTTGTATGCTTGCTATGCTTCTATAGATTGTAGAACTCAAGTGGTCAGATTTTAGTTTCCAAATGAGCCTATCCTAGAGTGGAAGGGGGGAAATTCTATACCCAAGGGTCAGTTTGTCTCTTGTCTTAAAGCTAGAAGGATGATTTCTAAGGGTTGAATTTATCATCTAGTTAGGCTGAGAGATGTAGATTCTGAAACCCATACTCTTGAGTTGGTCCCCATAGTTAATGAGTTTCTAGAAGTTTTCCTCGATGATTTATTCGGTATTCCTCCCTAGCGGGAAATAGACTTCGGTATTGACCTTTTCCTAGATACGCAACCTATCTCTATTCCTTCTTATAGAATGGCTCCGGTGGAACTTAAAGAGTTGAAAGATCAATTGAAGGATTCATTGGATAATGGTTTCATTCGACCGAGTATCTCTCCATGGGGTGCTCCTGTTTTGTTTGTAAGGAAGATAGATGGTTCCCTTCGTATGTGTATTGATTATCGTCAGTTTAACAAAGTGACCATTAAGAATAATTATCCTCTTCCGAGAATACATGATTTGTTTGACCAACTTCAAGGGGCAAGTTATTTCTCTAAGATTGATCTTCGTTCGGGTTACCACCAATTGAGGGTGAAGGATAGTGATATTACAAAAATGGCTTTTCAAATGCAGTATGGTCATTATGAGTTTTTGGTGATGTCGTTTGGCTTTACTAATGCTCCGGCGGCATTTATGGATTTGATGAATAGGGTGTTTAGGCAATACCTTGATATGTTCGTAATTGTGTTTATCAATGATACTTTGATCTATTCGAGAAGTGAGGATGAGAAAATTGATCATTTGAGGATCGTGTTTCATATTCTTAAGGACCAACAACTTTTTGCGAAGTTTAGAAAATCTGAATTTTGGCTCAAATCCGTAGCTTTTCTTGGGCATATCGTTTCAAGCAAGGGAGTTGAGGTAGATCCTATTAAGACGGATGTGGTCAAGAGTTGGCCTGGACCTCTATCTCCTTCTAATATTAGAAGCTTCTTGGGTTTGGCCGATTACTAAAGAAGGTTTGTTGAAGGGTTTTCCTCCATTGCTTTTCCTTTGACGACTTTGACTCAAAAGAAGGCTAAATTCATATGGTCGGAAGCTTGTGAGAAAAGTTTCCAAGAGTTGAAAGATATACTTACCTCTGCTCCGGTGTTGACCCTACCGGAGGATACTGATGGTTTTATGGTGTATTGTGATGCCTCTAGAGTTGGGTTGGGATGTGTGCTTATTCAAAATGGTAAAGTGATTGCCTATGCTTCGAGGCAAATTAAGATCCATGAGAAGAATTATCCTACCCATGACCTTGAATTGGCGGCAGTTGAATTTGCCTTAAAGATTTGGAGGCATTATTTGTATGGGGTTAATGTTGATGTTTTCACTGATCATAAGAGTTTGCAATATGTGTTTAGTCAAAAAGACTTGAATCTCTGCCAAAGAAGGTGGTTAGAATTATTGAAGGATTACGACATGAGTGTTCTTTATCACCCTGGTAAAGAAAATATGGTAGTGTATGCTCTTAGTCGACTCTCAATGGGTAATGTTGCTCATGTCGAGGATGAAAAGAAAAAGTTGGTTCGAGATGTTCATAGGTTGGCTCAATTAGGTGTTCAACTAGTGGATTCCACCAAGGGTGGCGTCATGGTTCATCATGGGTCCAAATTGTCTTTTGTGATGGATGTGAAGGCTAAGCAAGGTCTTGATCCAATATTAGTAGAATTGAAAGAGGCAGTGCTCAAAAAGTCCGTTGAGACTTTCTCCCAAGGGGGAGATGGGGTACTTAGATATCAAGGTCTTTTATGTGTTCCGAATGTTGATGACTTGAGGGAACAGATCTTGGTAGAAGCTCATAGTTCTCGGTATTTTATTCACCCGAGAGACACTAAGATGTACCGTGATTTGTGATAGTTCTATTGGTGGAATGGGATGAAGAAGGATATTGCGGGATTTGTGGCTAAGTGCCCTAATTGTTAACAAGTGAATGTTGAACATAAAAAACTGGGAGGGTTATCCCAAGACATAGGTATTCCTACTTGGAAGTGGGAAGATGTGAATATGGACTTTATTGTAGGGTTGCCACGTACTCGGCGACAACATGACTCGATTTGGGTAATAGTGGATCGGATGACGAAATTTGCTCATTTCATTCCCGTCAAGGTTTCCTATTCGGCGGAAGATTATGCTATGTTATATTTGAAAGAAATGGTAAGGTTGCATGGAGTGCCCTTGTCCATTACTTCTGATCAAGGTACCCAAGTTACTTCATAGTTTTGGAAGTCATTCCAAAAGGGTCTTGGTACAAAAGTTAAGCTTAGCACGACTTTTCATCCCCAAACTTATGGGCAAGCGGAGCGTACCATTTAGACTTTGGAAGACATGTTGAGGTCTTGTGGATTGATTTTAAGGGTAATTGGGATGACTATTTTCCATTGATAGAATTTGCCTATAATAACAGTTATCACTCAAGTATAGATATGGCTCCATGTGAGGCTTTTTATGGTAGGAGGTGTAGGTCTCCTATAGGATGGTTTGAGGTGGGTGAAGTTGCTCTCATAGGTCCCGAATTGGTACATGAGGCCATAGAGAAGATTCAACTTATTAGAGAGAGGTTGAGAACGGCTCAAAGTCGGTAAAAGTCATATGTCGATGTTAGAAGGAGGGATCTTGAATTTGAGGTTCATGATTGGGTTTATTGTAAAATCTCACCCATGAAGGGTGTAATGAGGTTTGGTAAGAAAGGGAAACTTAGTCCCCGTTTTGTAGGCCCATATTAAATTTTGAGGCGTATTGGTAAGGTTGCTTATGAGCTTGATTTGCCAAATGAGTTGGCATCGGTGCATCTAGTTTTCCATGTCTCCATGTTGAAGAAATGTGTTGGGGATCCAATATCCACAGTTTCCTTAGAGGGTTCGGAGGTTAAAGAGAATCTTGCTTACGAAGAGGTTTCGGTTGAGATTTTAGACCGGCAAGTCAAAAAGTTGAGAAACAAGGAAGTTGCTTCCGTAAAGGTGTTATGGAGGAATCATTTAGTTGATGATGCTACTTGGGAGGCCGAGACCGACATGATGTCCTGATATCCTCATCTCTTTCCTTTTACTCCTACTCTAGCTTGAGGTAATGAGATCCTCTTAGTTTGTTCTATATTTTGGGAGTCATGTGTGATTTATGTGTTTCCATGATTTCCTTATGTTATGCATGTTCATGAAAAGCTTGAATTTTGAAAGAAATGGCTTATATGATTAATTTCCTCATGTTGTTGTGCATTGAGTATGAGTTTCCTATAGACTTCATGAGATGATTGTTGAACATGAACTAAATATGCTTTTTCAAACTGAATTACATAAAGGCTCCATGGGATTGTGTTGAGCTTTGAGAAGGTTGTTCCTCCATGAATATGAGAAATCTGAAATTTTCATGCATTTTGGTTTGTTAGATGTAGTTCATACTTCCTTGTGATGCATTGAGCATGTTTAGGTTAGAGTTGATGTTTCCTCCTTGATTATGTGCATTTTGATGAGTTGCATGCATGATGGGCTGCTAGTCTTGAGTATTTTTCATTTAAGACATGTCTAGAATCTCATTTGAGGACAAATGATCCCAAGGGGGAGATATTGTAACACCCCGGATCCGAAATAAGGAATCTAGTCAAATTGCAGAAGTTGTAGGTGCCAGCACCAGAGACCAACCACGACCCGTGGGTTGAACCACGGACCGTAGGTGTGGTCCATGGGTTGGCCACCCTACCAAAGTGCTGAGGTCCAAGACCGCGGCTTGACCTACAGACCATAGGTTAGACCACGGTCCGTGGTTCGAGGCCCAAATGTCATGTCTCTGACCGCCATCGACTGTTGTGCAGGATGGACCGTAGGTCAGTCTACGACCCATCGATGGGTGGCCGTAGGTCCATACAAAAATCTCTATATCTATCGACGGAGGTGGAGGATGGACCGTAGGTCCAACCATGGTCCGTCGGTCGTGGGGCGTCGGGGGCAGTTGGCAGTTATTTTTAGGGGCAGTTGGGTCTTTTCCTAATTAATTAAACCCTATACTATGTCATTTTGCCTAAGTTTTGAACCCCTATATAAGCCTTTTACCCCCAAATTCACCCCATTTAATTCATTCTTCCAAATTCCCAAAAGAAAACCAAATTACTCTCAAATATGCTCTCTCTACAAACTTAAAGAAGAAGAAGATTCAACCTAGGGTTTCAAGCTAAGGTCTCAATTCCTCCATTGAAGATAAGAAATTGGACTTGAGGTATGGTAGTTTTCATCCATGAATCCCTCTCATTCATAGAGTACCCAAATTCCTCTATTTCAAAAGGTAGAATTCCCCAATTAGCTAGGGTTTTCTTCAATCACCATGGGTTCTTTTGATTATTGATTTAATTGATTGGGTTATGATCTTCTAAGCATGAATTGATGAATTTCTATAGTTTTATGATGTTTTCCCCTATGAACCCATGTGATCCTTATCTTTTCAAGTTATGAACTGTATGTTGTGGGATTTTGATCTTAAAGGAAGAGTTCTATGAAATTAAGCATGTAATGATAGAATTGCATGAGTTTATGATGAAATCCATATTTAACCCTTCATTTCTAAATGTTGATGATTGAAAGAGGGTTTTTGGCCTTAAAAAGGTAATTGTGGAATTATGCATGTTTGCATGAAGATTATGTAAATGTTTAAGGGTACTTTGAGAGTAAGGTGCCAAATGATGATATTTTATATTGTGTTGTGAAAGGACATTTTCATAAATGCATAATTAACATGATGTGAAAGGTTTTCTCACATAATGAAGATTCTAAGGTTGAAAGGCTTTCTCACCTAATTGAATCTAAGATTTACATGTAGACATGGACGGTGAAAGGTTTTCTCACGCATGATCTAAAGAGCTATCCTAATGGACTAAGTTGGATTGGTTGTCCAAGGGACATCTTTTCATGAGACATTAGTTAAGTCAAAACTTAATAACTACTCCGTGGGATTTATGCTTAGCACCAAGTGGATATTGCCATTGAGATGAAAGCTCTCCCGTTAGTAGAGGTCGGGTTTTTAGAAAAAGTCTCATGAGATGGAAGCTCTCCCGCCAGTAGAGGCTGGGTTTCTAGTAACAATCTCCTTATCCCATAAAATACGTTCCCCCATAGGTATATTTAGCTAGTGGATCCACCTAAGCTAAGAATACATGGTTCTACCTTAGGTAAGTAGGACACCCATTTTTGGTATGGGTAACACTGGGTGATCATGTTATAGCTCATATGGTCTCTTGTCAGTTAAGGCTTATTCCCACAATAACAAGGTGAATAATGAACTAAGGCATGTTTAAAGAAGTATCTCGCTAGTGTTCAAAGGTTTTAATGATGATGCAAGCTTGTCTTAAATATGATGTTATGACTTATGTTCTCCAACTCTCTCATATGATGTTTTAACTTGGTAAATTGCATGTTATGAAACGAAATGTCCCTTTTAGCATGTTTTAAATGTTTTGATGCATCGCTATCATACTTAGTGCATTTTTGTACTAACGCATACCCTTGCCTATATTTTTCCTACATATAGGGACCGGCGTCAGGTTCCCGAATTTCATGGCTAGAGTTTGACTTGGATATTTCTTGAGTTTTGGTGAGTCATCATGCTTCGAGGACGGTGTTTATTGCTTTCAGTTTTTGTTCATGTATTTTCTCTTTTGAACATGATGTATGGGCTAGGCCCAATTTCATTCGATTGTAATAGATGGCTATGATGAGATATGAGTTTAGACTTCCGCTTTTCTATAAAAAAATATTTGGACTTAAAGGTAGTTTTACTCTTATTGTTCTATTTCTTATGTTATGAGAGCTAAGTGGCTTGTATAGTGTCCTTCTGGGTTCTATACGTCATGTTATATCTAAGGGGTACCCTTGGGTCGTGACACAAACTCTTGTCGGAACCATTTATCTTCAGCATAATATCACTAGCTGGAACCATTTCCCATTGATTTTTATTAAGCACTAGCCAAAATCATTTCCCATCGATTTTATATCATATCACTAGCTGGAACCATTTCCCGTCGGCTTTATATCACTTGTCAGATGTATTTTCCATCGACATTATATCAAATGGCTCACGACGGTGTACACTGATCAATGCACATAAGCAAGTTCACACCATAAAGAGGAGATAACAATTCAAGAAATTCAACTTCACATTGATTCTATCAAAGCATTTCATCAATCAATCAAATAGGGGCCATAACAAGTCAATTCACAAGCATTATGATCAACACATAGCCTTCTCATTTAAACCCCTTTTTATTCATTAAATTTGTCAAGTGGAACAATGAAACCCTCATCTCATTTCCGTTACTCCCAACACACACACAATGAAGGGAAATACATGAATTCTACTAGATTGCAAGATTTAGGAAATCATTTGCCTTAATTCAACCAACTAGTCACTACAATCTATATCAATCAAGAATTCACAATAAATTTCTGGAAACAACAATACCCACATCATATACTTTGAAAAATGGGTCAATCAACTCAAACCCAATTCCCAATATGAGGTCTGAATCCAAAAATCAATACTTGAAATCATTACCCAAGACACTTGGAACCCATTAGTAAAAACCATTTCAAAAAAGGACTTAAAATCAGTTCACAATCTCCTTCATAGTTTAGAACTTGAGTTCTTGAAAAACCATGTCATTTGCCAATCAAAATCCCAAGTTTTGTTGTTAAAATCCATAAATAATCATAGGAAAATGACATTTTTAACGTCACAAAAGCTTACGGAAAAGATTTAGCACATGAAATCTCTTCAAAATCGCCTTCAAGTGTTTTGCCAAGCTGAAAAATAAAAAATGGAGCTTAAACCCCCAAAATGGCAGGTCAAAATCCCCATCTGATGTCCCAAAAGTGAACCCCACTTATAACTCGGCTATCACATCACGAAATGGACTTTGCAGAAGCAAAGGTCACGATTGCAACACCTCCATCGCAAAAGCGAAAGGTTGGCCTAGTGCACCCTTCGCGATTGCAATCAGGTAATCGCTAACGCGACCTTCACGATTGCAACCATCACGATCGCAAAGACATCATCGTGTTTGCGAGGCCTCTAACATCAGAAAACATAACCAACACTCAAAATATTGAAAGGACCCCTGGGATTCGTTTGGAAATCCGTACACATAAACAATATAAGCAAATTGACTATACTTGATGTTTCAGACTCAATGTCGAAACACAAATCTGAGGTGTCCTTAAAAGGCTAAATCAAGCTCGAGACTCTAAAAAATCAACCAAGACCTCACCTAGGCCTACTATCATCTCCCAAATCCAACGGAGCTCTCGAAATTCTAATTCAAGCATATGTACCCTGAATGTTGACCAAAGTCAACCCAAAGGCTAAATTTTCACAATTTTCCAACTTATGATCTCAAATCCACAAAAAGACTCCCAAATTTAGAACTGACAACTCTCATGAACCAAATTCCACATTCTGAGACTGGTGAACTTGTTAAAATTCTATTCGATACTCGAAACTCCAAAAGACACGAAAACCACTATTTAACAATTTTAATCTTTCAAACTCAAAACTTACAAAAATTCACATCTTATAACTCAAAGTTTGAAATCGATTTTCCAAACTCAATTAGAAACAACTTGGGGTCAATATAAAAAAGGGAAAAATGGTAAATTATCGAAACCTTCCTAAAATAATGGATTGAGTTATTACACTAGTATCATAAATATAATTTTATAGTTTTAAATACACTCTTGATTTAACAGTTCAAGGAAGCAACCTTGCAAAAATCAAATTGCAAGTTGATAACTAGCACATGTGACCATAACATAAATGCATGTATTAAAATCATAGTAGTAAATGGTCCACATGGAAGGTGAATGGATCCATATTCACCATTTTATACATTTCAAAAATTCAGGGGATACAATCTCAAATCTTTGCTGGTACAATGATAATTTTATCATGAAAACAAATAACATAAGAGAACTCTTGAAGAATTTAACATTTCTTCAATATATAACCACATGAATTCTCAATTATTATCACATCATATTTGAACCGGGATGGTCAACCGGTCATCCAACTGATATTTATTTTAGTAAACTTTTAGTTTACTTTTGCATGTGCTTTCATCATTATGTCCATACTTATGTGCCACTAACAATATGAAAAATGAGTAATTTTTCATAGAAATACTTAGAACCCACTTTGATTGTAGTAATATGAAGATCTAAATCTTCTCATATTTTATAATTTCAATATAATTTTTTTCTCTTTTTGACTATTTCTTTGAAACTTAAAAAGTTTCTTTCGAGACTTACTACAATTTCAATATTATGAGCAATTTTATTTCTTTTGTGTCACGATCCAACCCACCGGGCCGTGCAGGCACCTACGTACTACCACCTAAGTAGGAGAACCCTCTTATCCCAATAATTCAAACATGCAGAAATTAAATAAAATGGAAATAAAGTGTACTAACGATATCTTATATATAGAATTTCATTAACACAATTTTGGTTAAGACTTGTAAAGTATTAACTCTCTCCAAGGATCTAGTCTAAACTGGTACAAGAGCTACTAAGAGTACAACTGGACATAATATAAAGACACACAGCTCCCACCATGCAGAAGGAAAGATAGAAGCTGCTGGATAATTTCTTCGTTTTCACCTAATGAAACATCACCAACCTGCATCCAGACTATGTCAAAAGACATAGCAAGAGTAGTACTAGTACAAAACACACGTATTGGTAGGCATCATCGGTCAACCCGACGTCTACCACATAACGTAAGAAACCAACTAGTAAGATCATGAAATAAACCACTCACTTCTCCACCCTTACATTCTTTCGAAATACCTCGGAATTGCACTAGTACTTTAACTACTAACCACCTTTTTGATCAACCTAATTACCAGGTACTTGATCATAGCCTAACCATTCTAACACATAGAAAAGTTCCCAATACAACTACCAGCATTCCAACTAACCCCTCACGTTATACCCTTACTTCCTCTTCATATTACCCCACCATGGACAGATAGTACATTACATCATGCTTTCTAACTACTAAACACAAACCCTTTTCCCAAGTGAAATCCATCTAAGCACTTACTCCTCATACACTACCCCTAGTCCTTTCCATTACATCACACGAACATGTCTTGCTATCAATTATTTGCCCCCTGAGCCCTTGGCCTTCCCAATATACTTAACAAGTTCACTCAACATGAAAGAACAATCAGATAGAAGTCCTCATAAACATGTAACCACTCGGGAAATCACAATATCATTTATCATTACGAACAAAATTCAATTTGACATTATCCAGGTACACAATTATGACAACTCGTTGATTCTCTCATGGAACCCAAACCCAATCTGTTAGCATACTGGAACGTGGTACCCGATCCAATGTTTATGTTAGAACGTGGTAACCGATCCAATGTTTATGCCGGAACATGGCAACCGATCCCATAATTATGCCGGAACGTGGCAACCGATCCAAGTTAGTTATACTGGAACGTGGCAACCGATCCATTCATCAAGCCACACTCACAATCACAAGTATATTCTCAAGTTCATACAATTTAGTCATGATTCATGGCATTCATCGTTCATATATTCTCATTTACAATTAATGTGATCTACAATGCAACATTCACATACATACATGTATCATAATGAACCAAGAACAAATATACATCACACAATCATAGAATCACAGCCATCACCTACAAACTACTCCTTCATGTATATCATGTAAGAATTATTTCAACCATACCTAACCCTAGTTCATCATCTAAGGCTTCTTTCTAGGATTTAATCATATTCCGCTCGGTGCACAAAGGCCTACGCATAAATCCTACCGTTGATTTACATACATTACGCGGTAAGCACAAATTTATAACTACTCAATTTATAAAAAAACCTAGCCTACCTGGACGCCAAGCAGCTACACAGAGAAATTACAGATAATTTCTGGTTTTTCGGATGACATGACAGTGAATTTGGCCAAGAATCTGCAAGATATTGCCATCCTCACGTTAGAAGTCCCCTTCTCCTTTTTTCCTAGGCTTAGAGTAGCTTTTGGAGGGTTTGTAGGGTGTTTTATAACTAATTTAGGTATTTTAGGAAGAAGGAGAAAATAGGATTTCGCATTATTTACATTCTGTCTCGCCTATCCCGCTCTGGCGCCAACTTAACCCACCCTGGCGCCGCCGCCCTAGCGGCATCTGGCCCGCTCTGGCGGGACAATGGCCCAAAATTTTTCCCAGATTTTTTTTCTCCTGAATAACGACGGTTCGGATTGTTACATTTTGGTAGTAGCACATTAGCTCACCAAAACTCACAATTTACTTTGAATACTACCACATATTTCAGAACATTGTCTATGTGATGAACATATCCTTCAAGGATAAAATTATATCATCATTGTCATGGTCAAAGTCATTACAATCAAAATTTGTTTCTTGATTTACTTTTGTTATTAGTATCCAGTACCCCCATTTTTTTAAGTATTTGAAAAAATATTTTTGACGTACACAGATACATAATCAATGATACATTTGTACAATCAATAATTTTTATTTTCATCGTGACCACAATCTAACTGGCAAGAATTATTTCTTTCTTTTTCCCTTTGGTAGTCTAATAATATAACATACTACAATATTTGTGATATACTAATATTTCTTTATCAATGACCATTTATATCAAAATAAAATTTATTTATTTCTCACAAACATCCCATAAAGGTGAGTTGTGAGATTTATCCAATCATACATGAGCACATCATTATTCAAAATTTTCATCATCTCTTGACACATTCACTTACAAGAATGGTTGAGCATTCACGATGTTTATCACACGTCACATTCTCTTCAAGGAATTGACTATAGTTATATATTCATGCTTCATAATTTTTCATGAAAAATTCATTGTTATGTTTTAAAATTTGTCATATTTATATGACACACCTCAATATTATTGAAAATCTTACGGAAAATACATTCTTCACGAATACTTGGATGATATTCATCAAAGCTTGAGGCATATCAGACACTGTCCTTAAGAATATTTCATCCGTCATAGATGTATCCCCCAAGATTCAACAATATCTTCTAGTATAAAATTAGGAACCAGAAACTAATAAAGATTCAATAGAAAAAAAATCCAACACAACAGAATATTGAAAAGAGAAGAAAGAAGTCTTATTCATCTATATATTCCTTAAATTAAAATATATTGCTAATATATAATAGTGGAAGAAGCTTTCATCAGAGGCACTTCAATAATGAAAGCCTATAATGTTGACATTTTGACAGTCACTAATTGCTCCTTAAATGTGATTTTGATTAAATCCTTTATTAGAGAAAATGAGTAAATAATCATTAATATCAAGGTCACAACAGATGAAATGTTATGATTGAAGAAGAATAATCAAAACTCATAATAATTATTTCCATAAAGATCTAATATTAAATGGATAAAAGAATGTTGGGTAACTGTCAATATTTTGACCAACTTTAATAGATAATAATATGAACAATTTTTTTGACATAATAGAATAATTTTTCCAACAATTCCCTACGTATCTCAAAATGATTATGTAGGAATAGAATGAAATAAAAAGTTTTTCCAGATTTTTCATATATGAGTAAAATACATCGAATCAGTGTCTCGTAGACTTCGAACTAGACCTAGATAGAACAAGATTAAACTTACAGAATCATTGGTGAAACTTAGAACATCTATGAATCAAGAATTCTTTTGTAAAATGTCTTATTCTATAACATTATACTCGCATAATCTTTGTCGTTATCGCAGTTTTGCACTAAGAGGCCATGCGCGTGCCTAATATTCATGAGTGCTCTAGAAATTTGTCACAATTTCATAAAAGCAACACGACTCCATACTCATATAGATCCAATCATCAAGTGTATTTTGTTGAGCAATATACTACCTATAAAGGATATGCTACAAGTTTAACTCAACCTCACTTTGCCTTACAGATTGTTGATATATACTCACATATCATATGTGAGATATAATCTTATAGTGCTTACTTGATCATATAGGTCCAATCATCAAGTGTATTTTGTTGAGCAATATACTGCCTATAAAGGATATGCTATAAGTTTAACTCAACCTCACTTTGCCTTACAGATTGTCGATATACACTCACATATCATATGAGAGATATAATTTTATAGTGCTTACTTGATCAACTAATGACTTGTTATTACACATATGAACCTGATTTATGAGATCTCACATCACATTAGTTGGGTTACCATCATTGTTGATCTTCTCATATGACGAAAAATCTAACTTCCCTTGATGTTTCATTTAGTCAGTGAATTGATCATTCACCTCCGACTACATATAATTTATGTAAATACTTTAATCTAACAGTAGTTTCTTTATCACGCTATGTCTCAAACACATATTATTAATTTTGCCTTAAAAAATATTTTTCAGAGCAACTATTATTACTTGACAACCACATAAATTTTGAAATACACTTACTATCAGTGTACCCTTATCAATTTATTGGGTACTATACTATTGGTACCTCTCATGTATCACAAATAACTTTTTTACAAAACTAATGCATCAAGAAACAATATTATTTTCAACAACAAGAACATGGGAAATATTATAACTTTTAAGAACTCAACAATACTTTATTTATTTTGTCAACTCTAACGTTGCATTCAATCACATCACAAATGATTACCTCAAATTTGTATATGTTATATTTATTAGTATATGATTAAAAATCTAAAATTTGATTTTTCCTTTCTTAAAATCATTTAGCACAACCTTAATGTCACTCCCCAAGTCTACACCCTAGACGTGGCCGACACTCGAGAACCATCGTTGGCCCCCAAGCGAACCCTGGCCTGACTGACTACTTAGCGAAAGATTTACTCAGGAAAAAAAAAGAACTTTAAATGCATAATTAAACTCAACTAAAATAAATGCCAGGATTTACATGATAAAGGTATAAGTAATAGTCTCAAGATCTCAAAACAAAAAGAAACATACTAAAAGACTCATCAACTCTAACTGACAATGAAACCTCTAGTACTAGGATACATGTCGGGACAAGTCCCACGACAACTCAACAATACTAAGAAAATAATGTCAAATCCTCCGGAAAGCGAGAAGGCTCACCAAAGCTAACTGGAGTGCACGTGATCTCAATGAAGTATTTGTTGATGACCATGAACACATGTATCTGCATCATAATAAGATGCAGGTCGAATGACAACAGTACATTGAATGTAAGAGTCTGTAAAGAAAATTGAATGCATAGATAACTGAACTACTAAGACTGGAAGAATACTCGCCTCAACTCAACTCAATACAGAATCAATAACAGAAGATAAAATGTTTAAAGCTTCATAAATAAAATACTAACTCAAGGATGTATATAAAAATACAATAAGTTACTCTTTACTCTTATTTGGGAGATTCTTAACCGACAACCATTATTATGAGCTATGTGATGATACAACATCTCACACACTCCGCCAAAACTATCCTATACCTTTTCGGGGCATAGAACACCTCAACTAAGTGGATCCACTAAATCTCTTGTAACACCTCGAACTTCAAGAAAGGTCTAAAAGGCGAAATTGGGCAAGTCCACAAATCTAAAATGGACCATGGACTCTTCACGGCATCCTAGACGGTCCGTGTAGGAGACCACAGTCCGTTAAGGATGTCGTGAGTGACCATACCTAGCAGGGGTCACCTAGACGATGCATATACGGCCCGTTTAGGGGTTCACGACTCGTCAAAGGCATTGTGAACCACCCTCCAAGGGCTTCTTGGGAGGGAGTCACATAGATAGTGCCTTTAATGGCCCGCGGTGACTTAGACGGGTTGTCTAGGGGTCCATACAAGTCACCCAGTCAATGAGGTTGCACCAAAGGTCACTATGAAGGACCAGAGACGCCTAAACGGTCTGTGGAGCTTTACACGGACCATGAAGTCGTACGTGAAAGAGGCTTCTTAGGTTGTGAGTTTTGGGTCAAGTTCAAAAGATAATATCTTTAAGCACAAAATGATTTATATGGTCCATAACCTATCAGATTAAAGATCTTTGAGTCATCTTTCCAACGTCGCCAAGTTTGCCTAATTCCAAGTCCGGAGTAAAAAGTTATGCCCATTTTAGTGAAGCTCTATCGGACAGGGCATCTTCAGGTCCTGCTAGACGGGCCGTGGTGATTATGACAGACCGTGAAGCCCCTCTTGAAGTCACTCAGTCAGAATTTAAGTCAGGGCCGCATTGGTCTTTTCCCCTATGCATTTGGTACTTAAACTACGTCGTTTGGTGCTTAAACTACGTCGTTTTACTCAGTCTAAGCCTAGTAATCTAGTCAGAAACTACCTAAAATCCTCATTCTCCTAAAATCATCCAACTTAGAAAGAAAAGAAGAGAAAGAGGGGATAGTTTCTCCCAAGAACAAGCAAAGGTCTCTTTCAAGTTCAGTCTCCGCAGTTTTCGCCACCAAGTATGTGGGATTTCACTAGTGGGTTCCTCTCACCCATTAGGTCCCTAAAATTCAGTCAATTCTTCACTTTCTCCATAAATTGTTTAGACCTAGGGTTCCTAAATCTTAGGGATCCATTGAAATTTAGCTATTATAGATTCTATGTTATTAATCACATGTTTCTTGGAGAATTAGTATAGTCCCATGTATAGAACTCAGAACCCTAGCTTGTGTTAATTATCAGTATTTCATAAATTATACATGCTAGGTAGATTAGTCAAAAGATCATGCTTCAAAATTAGAATGCCATATCTTTCGGTATATGTATGTTGCATTCTTAGATAATTATCAGTCTTTTGAGCTACTCAGTATAACAGTTGCATTTTAGCTTTACATTCAGTTGGGAGTAGATTTAGCTCCAATGTAACATCCCGTATTCGAAACAGACAAAAATGCAGATTTTTAGAAGTTGCAGGTGCAACTTACGGTCACCATCCACGGACTGTAGGTCAGACCACGGCCCGTGCTGGTGGTCCGTGGTTCACCACTGCATCCCCTCCCCAGCCAGCTCAGAAAATTGGCTAAGTCTCGACTCACGGACAGACCCACGGTCCGTAGATCAGACCACGGACCGTAGGTGAGGTTAGCAGCTAGTTAGATGAAAAATATTGATGGGTCAACTTCAGATGGTCATAAATCTTAGCACAAAATGAATTAGGTGTCCCATGACCTATGATATGATAGATAATTGAATTATCTTTCCAACGCCACCGAGTCTGCTAAATTTCAACATCCGAGTAAAAAGTTATGCCCGTTTTAGTGAAGCCCTGTTGGGCAGACTCGACCGACGGACCCAATCGACGGACCGTAGGTTCATTTCGTCAGTCACTCCGATAGTAGTTAATTCAGGGGTCTTTTGGTCTTTTCCTTTTTCGTTTAAACCCTAAGATACGTCGTTTAGACCCTAAATAATGAGATTTTAATCAGTTTAAGCCTAGAAACATAACTAGAACTTACCTTAGTCAAAATCATTAATCAAAACTTAGAAAATTAGAATCAAGAGAGGAGAAAAGAGGTCAAGAACCCTAGTTCAAGAACGCAGCAAGGTTCCATCAGTTCCAACCCCGAAATCGAAAGATTTCTCCGTGGAATTCGTCACCAGGTATGTGGGATTTCACTAGTGGGTTCCTTTCGCCCATTAGGTCCCTAG